>JAHPZR010031536.1:0-36295 GCA_019787425.1 Platygyra sinensis | reverse complement strand
TAGCAACACTATCGACGCTTTGTCAGCTCGGCTCGATTCAGCAACTGTACATTACACCACACAAAATGACTTCTTGGCTTTCCTGTACCGCTATTCATTGCGAACATTTTGTTAAAAATGTTTAAAAAGTGTTAAAAACCGATTTAGGAGGTCAAACACTACAAAAAAAACGAGAAGTATCAAGGATTTCTCGTTCTTAAACCACGAGAATACCGTTCCTTTCGTCGATCGATCGAAGGAATTTCGAAGGAAGACAGGCTGATGGTGATGACCACTGACCAGTTTATACTGTGACGTGAAAAAGCGTATTTCCGTCGGTGCCGCTCCAGCATGCATTTTTATGCATGATGTCGACTCCTAGCTCTAGGTTAATTTTTTAATATGAAAAAGTTGTGTAAATTTCATTTGATCGCTGGAGCGATGGCCGTTCGCAAAACGTTTTGGGACAGACTGCTCAAGGGGTCACTGTATGGTCCGATAGCAAAAGCTTTTTCATAGTACGGATGAAACAGAAAACACTAAAACCTTCATATATCTTGTGAGGTGAACAACTATATCGACAAGGGCAAGGCCACTCTCCAAGCCTTCTTGGAACCACTGATTTCCTAATCAGTCATGTATAAATATGCACATTGATTTTGTGAACACAAATGATTCAGAACCCCACTATCAAGCTTATTACAAGCGGCTTACTATTTTGTCATTTACAAAATAAAAGAAAAACAAATGATAAGTGAATAAAGATGGTGAATTTTTATTCTTCATTTACTGTATTTCGGCCTGTGGTTTTATTAAAACTCCCGTTTTAAAGTTAATGTGGCGTTAATTGACCAAAATATTGTTTCTGATTTCCTCGATATATTTATCAATAGACACCAACTGTGTTAAGGTGGGCTCCAACAGGGCTCGGCATACGTCAACACTAGCAAGTACATCAGCTCATGTGTACCTAAATCCTTGTACTGTTGTCTCTGTGTGTTGCACAGCGGAATCCTTAGAGGAAGGTTAATTATAACACCCGTTTTTAAAACCACCTGTTTAGTCTGTGCCGGCTTCAACTGTGAAAGCGACTACGAGATTAAAAGTTGCATGAAACGCCTAAGAGACGCAGCCATGCGATAAATTGAGCGTATTTCGCCTTGAAAAATACAAACACATGCATGGACGGTTTTATGAGCACGCGTAATGTTCAGAAATGTACCAGAAGACTTAAAATTGATGGGGAGATATTAAATAATCAATTGTCTATTGCTTCACTTACGAGAAACCGTTTTATTTGTTATACTTTTCTGATATAAATTTTTTTTAAAGAAATTACAAGTCAATTTCTCCCTCATTTAAATGCCATTAGTTCCATGAACTTGGACATCAATATGAGATCTATTAGTTAAATAATAATACTTGCGTCTAATAACAAAATTGTTTGACAGTGGGTTGATAAATTTAAGACGAAATCACATGAGCTCACATGCTGGTCACTTCGGGATGATTTTCATGCGACTTAATATTTCATGCATTATTAGGCGAAAAGTACAAACGGACATAATTAAATAATTTCTTTTGTGTTAGGAACCCTTCTCCAGTTTTGGTCGAAGGCAATTGTTCTCTTTTTCGTTGTACTCGGTACCTTTTTGCTTTTTTAAGCAGCGAGGAGAGAAACGCTCGGTTTTGTGGCTGATGTTTGTTCCGGATATTGAATTCTGAGTACATCTGACACCATGGCTGTCTCGTCAACAGAGTGTTTTACACAAAACAAAAAGACGATAATGCTACAACAAAAAGCTATGTATGTTAAATCTGTTTGTAAATAGAAAATTCTTAGCTTAAGATATTGTGACTTATGCTCATTGAGATACCTAGCGGCGCCTCGAGTACTTGAGTTATATTGTTCAAGGTATTTTAGTTTTCGCTCCATTCTAATGTTTTCAATTTTTTCTATTGAAAATATTTCTCTCGTTTTGGGAGGTCAATTACTAGTCTTCTGTCTACTTGAGAAAAGCAAATAAATAAACAATGCTTTAAGATTTAAAAATTAGTAGAATGGCAACGTTTTCCGCTATTAAAAGTCCCAGCGGAGTCTA
Source organism: Platygyra sinensis (assembly GCA_019787425.1). Taxonomy (NCBI): domain Eukaryota; kingdom Metazoa; phylum Cnidaria; class Anthozoa; order Scleractinia; family Merulinidae; genus Platygyra; species Platygyra sinensis. The sequence goes on along the minus strand of JAHPZR010031536.1, from coordinate 34,214 downwards.
TGAGTAAATAAACAGAGAAACAAATTTCGCATATTTCATAAGATGTTGCGTGATCACACAGTGGTACTATACATTTATTCAATTGTGGGTTGGATATCTGCCTTCATTGTAAGGGAAACACTCCGTGAGAAAAGTTGATAACAGTAGGCGGCTCCTGCCAGACAAAAATAGTGTTCAAACGGTGCGCGACATAATTCCTATTTCTGACAAAAAACAAAAGAAACATATCCACCAGAACAAAGAAACTTTCATTTTCCCGCGATGAGCCACCTGTTGCTCTGCCAAAAGGTGTCAGCCAATAAAATCTCCTCATTTCTTTTTCTAGCCAATCATATTCTTGCACTGCGTTGGGATCAAATTTTCAAAGCAAGCACGTGGCCAAGGCGATGCAGCTGACGCAGGGCCGCAGCTGATGTTTTGGTGGGTCTGAAACAATAGTACTTGTTATAATGTTCTGTTAGGGATAAAAAGGCGCGAACCACGCGTCAGCCACGCGGACAACAATAAGAGGTGGACCAAAATTTCTTTTGTTTAAGGCAAAGCGCCTGAAATGAAAGTTTAGGCTCTTGGAAACCACAATAATAAGGCTAATTTGAATTTCATGTCTTTTGAAAGAAGATCAGCTTTCATTTACATGCCAGTTCAATTGATAAGGCTTTTATTTTCATAGACTTGCCGTTCCACAGAATGGAAAATACAAGTGTGTTGTACGATTTTACAGATGAACAGGGAGCAAGCGAGGCTTTGTGCGCAATGAACAACTTTCGAATGGAGAGCAGTTTTTGCGACGTGATTATTTGTACGGAGGACGGGGAAGAATTCAGCGTTCATCGACTCGTCTTGGCCTCTGTAAGTGCGTATTTCCGAGCGATGTTTTTGACGGATATGAAAGAGAGCCACGAAACAAACATAAACAATCCGGGGAGTGGAATCGCAAGCCATGAGATGTTTGATAGACTTTGCCTACACTTCATCTTTGAGAATCACGTTCTCTAACATTCACTCGTTGCTTTCAGCCGCCAGCTTACTTCAGTTTCTGACCGTGGAAAATGCTTGTTATGATTTCCTCAGGAATAGCATTAATGTGAACAATAGCCTCGAAATCTGGAACTTGGCTGACTTACACGGGTGTACAGAACTACTTGAGTTGGCCGAGAACTTTATCCGCGCCAATTTTGTGGCGATTTTGAAACTCGCGGACTTCAATTGTCTCACGCTCAAGCAACTGGAGGCGCTTTTTTGTCACGACAAACTCAATGTTCCGTGTGAAAGCATCGTGCTTTTTGGAGCGCTAGAATGGATTAAGTACGATTTAACCAATCGTCTCGCTGACCTTGAACAACTACTGACCCATGTCCGCTTTCCTCTAATGACGCGCAAATTCTGATGGACACGGCCGCTAGAGAAGAGCTTATCATGAGTAGTCCGGCGTGTCGACAGTTTGTTCTCGAGGCGATTGATTATCATCTCATCCCAGAGCGACGGACAAAGAACCGAATCCCGCGCGCGATCCCTCGGGATAGGCTCAGTCGATTGTTGTATGTCGTCGGCGGTGAAGGTAGGGCTCTCTATGAGGTCGACAATACGAATAGAAAATATGTGTATATTTGGAGTGTTCTACTGCAAGGATTCAGTTCCAGAGCTAAGGCGAATGAAAACAAGTCATCGGATCCGGAGATTAGTGAAGGTCAAACCACAGTTGCTCACAATAAGACAAGATTCTTGCGCGTCGTCGGTTCTTTTGATGGGGATATCATGTCAGCGGAAGCCTCTCTTGAAAAAGCATATATCAAATTGGGCGATATATTTCATGGACATGGGTCTCCTCAATGATATGATCACGAAAACACGAAACTTCCCAAACGGTCGGGCATTCAAACGAAGGTTTGGAATCTCGACTTCTCGTCGAGTTTCAGACTTAGTACCAGCTTTCAGTCCTATGACAAGCAACTGGTGCTATCCCTGCATAAGGTCAACATCCTTCAGGGACGATCAATACTTTGGGAAACCCCTTATTTTTAACCATTCGCCAGTAGACCAACACAATCTTAGTTTGTTTTTATTTGATGAATGATGTGGGCGAAGTTGAAATGAAATTGTTCGCTTCAAGAATTACCAGAATTGAATATCCTGGATAAAACAAAAAGCGACTTAAAGATGATTTATTTTCGACAATAAAAAATGTTTTAAATTTATGATTACTTTAAGGCTTAGAAACACGAACGCGCCCACGTGATGAAGCACAAAACACGAAAACTACATAAGTATGTAAAAAAACCACAGTGTTGTATGACCTTGTATCCGCATAAAAGAAAATAAATCGCCAAATTTGCCCCAGGGCATGACTCTCTGACCTTATTTGATGCGACAGTTGTAATAACAGTAAATTATCGAGAGCCTAATCACTGCAATATTCTTAATTGAATGACCCATGGGGGAGGTAAAACAAGTTTTGCAAATTAACATTCGTTCACGCCTCTTAAACCTATTTTACGTTTTACTGGCTGGTTTGTTCATTTAGTTTTGTTCTCTGATGGTACGGCACCAAAATGGATCGACTTCAACGTTCATTTTTCATCAATATTACTTTTCACCAAGGAGTTAATGGAACTGTAATATTTCGTAGACGGAGAGAAATGATCCAAAATCGACTTCCTTACGTAACTAAATTATCATTATAATGGGCATTGTAATTGTTACCTTTATTTTATCGCAGTCGTTATGAATATCTTGACCTGATTTAGAAAGCTTTCGGCCGCACTGACGACTCAAATAAAATATATCAGAGTAGTATACAATTTTCAACCTATCATCTCAATATTGTTAACGTTGTTTTGTTCTATTTTTAACTATAAATTGCATCATCGAATTTCACGATATTTATTTATTTATTGTATCATGTTTTGTAAATTGATCATGTGCAAATCAGCCTTCAGATTCAAAAGTTGAGAAAAAGTTTCCCTCAAGTTACAGCATAGGTCCGCAATGCTTATATGTGCAAACCGCTTATGTGGACGGTAACATTGTATCTATCCTTTTAATCTTCCATTTCAGAAAACCGCAAAGTTTTAAATAACGTGGAGTACTTTGACTTCAACGAAAAGAAATGGCGGGTTATAGCACCCATGATTATTCCACGAAAGTTAGCTGGCTCGGCGATCCTTGACGGTCAGCTGTATGCCGTGGGAGGAATAAATAGGGAGTACGCTGACCTGGTAACGGTGGAGAGCTATAATCCCTGCGTGGGGCAGTGGACTTCTGTTACGTCACTCAATAAATGCAAAGGTATTCATCCAATATGAAAATGTCCCACATAATCATTTTCTGTTGGTTTTAAGACAGTATGAAAGCTTTTTGCCTCAACGTTGGGTACGTCTGCAAACATTTCAACCCTTCAGGCGCAGGCTGCAGCGTTACTGTAGCGAATGCTGCGAGTCACTAATCGCTTACCATTGTTCTTTTCCACAGGTGCTCTGGCATTATCAGTTCTAGAAGGATGGTTATATGCTGCTGGGGTTCCCACAATGGGTCTGCGCTCAAGAGCGTTGAACGTTACGATCCCATCAAGAACGAATGGACCCAGGTGGCGAATATGCGGCTTCCCAGAAGCCACTTTGGAATGGCATCTCTCCAAGGACGCCTTTTTGCTGTTGGGGGGTACTGTGGAATCTCGGAAATTGAGCATGTTGAGTGTTTCGATCCAATGTCCAACAAGTGGTCGGACATGAGCAGTATGAACAAGTCCCGGATGAACCACGCGGTAGTCACGTTCAGTGATCGTATCTACGTCATTGGGGGCAGTAACAGCGTTGGAATTCTAGACTCCATAGAGAAGTACAACCCAGATTTGAATCTTTGGTTGATTATCCGCAACACGATGGATCCGCGCTGTGGGGCGGGTGCAGCAGTGGTTTTAGGTGGGGAGGATGGAGCACAGGAGCTTTTCATCATCGGTGGACACGATAATCAAAACAGGGACACAAACTCAGTTAAGAAGTTGAATCTGAAGTTTGCTGATTACTCCACAGCAAGTGCACCATCCATGAACCATCCCCGAGTCTACGCTGCAGTAGCGTGTGCATAACGTAATACCTTATTTCCAGGGTCTTTCATTTTCCAATCACTTGCCACCGCTCCAGATCTGGGTCATGTCCTGTGGCTAGAAACTACCTTTCCGTCTAGCTACGTGTAGCCGTACCCTCCCCACGAGGAAAAACGGGAGGGAGGGAGCCGACTACACGTAGGCTACTTTCCGTCTTGGGCGGTGGGGCCTTGGCACGAGGAAAAGCTGTCGACTTTGTGAATATACGGTTTGATTGGCTAGATTCTTTGAAGAAAATGTTCCCTTAGGGACTAGTAAAAATTATTGGGGGGTGGGTCGGAGCAGAGAGGGGGTGGGTCATCAGTTTTTGAACCCTTGGTAAGGGGGTGGGTCGTGCAATTTTCAGCTACCCATAGGGGTGGGTCATCCTGGTTTTTTTTATGGGAATTGGCACACATTTGACACAATATACAACAAAGGTAACTCTTTTCGAACAATAAAAGCAAGTGACACACTCAACACCAACCCACGGTCTGGCATTCCATTTGTTTCCTGCTCGTTTCCATGTTCATCAGCATGGCATAGCCGACAGGCAAAAATAGGACTAAGAGCCCTATCTAGTTTGCCCTTTACTGCCAAGACGGGTGCAACGCACCCCTTTATTAAAGCCCCAGCTCCACACAACACATGTGGGAGCTGTTGGCTATGCGTAAGGCACTTGACAGACTGGGGGTTGGTGTTCGAGTGTCACTTCCTTTTTTTGTTTGACTCTTTTCAGTTAGAAAGGACAGAACCTTTTCAAGCCGTATTTGAAAAAGTACACTTGGCTGGTGTACAATAGAGATGATAACTTATGTATTGTAAAATCTATACAACAGGTATTCAAGAACACCAAATGGCCAACTTGTGTCTACATGATTTAAAATATAACACAAACAGTGGTGATACATTTTTAATCAAGATACGATGGACGAAAACCAAATAGTTGATATGATATTGGGTCTACATGCTATTTTTCCCCGAGGGTACGGTACACATGCACAAGGATCTGAGAGTTGTCTGGCTATATTACTCCCAGGACTCACTATATCCGTGTTCTAGACGGATCACTGCTTTACGTGCCTCTAGTATGAAAAGTAAAAGGTCAAGTTTTCTTAGAGTTTAGTCATGACTTAAACTGAGCTGCAAGGGTAATGGATTATTTTTGCATAATTTGGTATTATTGTTAAGAAATAAATCTAAAACGTAAGTAACACCACAGTTTCATCCACAAAATGTGATTTTTTTCGGATTATGCAGCCAAAAATGTCATGTCTTATGGGGGACGGGGGGATGAAGGTGGGTCATGTGATTTTCAGCCTTCATTTAGGGGTGGGTCATGTGTTTTCTAACCACCACATTTCGAAATGCTCCGGCCCACCCCCATCCCTTTACTTTTCAACCAGTCCCTTATTCAGCGTTGGTTTGTTTCTCAATCTTCACTGATTATTTCTGACCAAAACTGTTCGATACGTACGGAGTTCTAAGCAGAAAAATCTAGCCGGAAGTAGCCATTCACGTTTCGTTATGGAGGACTTCACTGGAAAATTTGCCGTAACGTCTCATTTATTTAACAAAGAAAGAAGTACAATCCAATCACTGTTTTGTGTAAGTATGGATTAAATTTAATACATCTCAATTACGCTGTCATCAATTACGATGGTAATTTGAAAACATAAGCCTTCATACTTCTCCAATGTTCTAGCTGGAGTGCTCTCTGACAGGCACGAAACAGCAAATCAGTTTTTTTTAGCCTTCTCAGAGGCTCAAGTTTGGAGAGCACAAGTGCGAGGGGAGCCTCTTCACCAGACTCTTCCTGTCGGACCGCTTACCTAGCGGTCTCGCGCGTGCATCTCACAGGCGAGGAGGACATGTTTTCCTCAGTTTCACACTCAAAGGAACACCTTTTATAAACGAAAGGGGCGCAGAATGTAGGCTATTAAGACTGATTTCGGGTTCAAGTTCTCAATCAGGCAGCACTCAGTATTTTCTTTGCTCATAACAAAAAGTATTTATAAAGTAATCGACTATTAGGGAAAAAGTTAAGGGTTTTCTGCAGGCCCTCACTGTGAATTTCTTTGTATAGGATACCTTTTTGCCGATGGTAACAAGTCAAGTATTTAGTTTTTCTTATGAGGTGACAAGACCTAGTCCACTGTCATAACTTGGCTGATGCTTTAAACTTTTTTCCTTCTGTACATGTCTATCATTAGTTCCTTTCTAGCACTTTGACAGTTAACATACGTTCTTTAAGAAATGACGAGCATTTTCAATAAGAATAAAAGTTTTCTAGCATCAGTCAATCGTACTTTGACTTCCAATGTTCAATGCTCACATTTTCGATCAAGGTGTGAGGAGTGGGGAGCACTTATACAATGCTAATAAGGTAATTATTGTAGACAGGCAATTAAGAGATCACTGATATTGAACTTAAAAAAAAGAGTGGCCTGTAGATAATTTGTGCTCATATCCCTAATCTCACAATAACAGAGAAGATACCAAATAATAACACCAGCTTAGATATTGTTCTAATTCACAGAACTACATGTACAATAATTATGGACATGTAGAAATGACAGTTTATGTTTGGAGCAAAGGAATTGAAAAATAAGACAATAAGTTGCAACTGGGAGAAAGAAGAGACTTTTTATCAGTCATAAATAAAACAGAATTCACTATTAAATGCTATCAGTTATTGTCAGACACAATGTGTTGGGACCTTTACTGGTTAAAATTCACAAATTCGAGACTTCATAATCTTGCAAAATTTAAGTAGAAAATAAAAACTAGCTTTTACAAGGCTTTGGGATACCCAGAGGTACATTACACTTAAAGTGCCTATGAAAAAAAAATTCATTGCTGCTCATTTGAAAGGCTTTCCAAAGTAAAGAATGGCATTCTCCTTTTTTGGAATATATTTTTTTCACTTGAGAGATATTTACATTTTTGTATTATGCAAATGAGTAAAGTGATGATCACATACAGCATATGCAGGGTTCCACTAAAACACTCAATCTGTAAACTTGGCACCAGAACAGTGCACCACAAAAGAAACAAAGTGACACCTGTCGTGTCATTGCTATGACAACAGTTATGCACCGAGTCCTGTTATAATTAAGACTAAAATTCCCAGATTTTACCTTAAACAAGGATCATCCACTCACAACAATCTGATGGAAAAACTTAGACAATATGGGAACTCTGTGTGTTCCAAGCAAGACCCACAGTGCCACTTTAAAAGGTTGCAAATGGGAATATTTGGTTTTTCACAAAGAGAGACTGGAGACAAGAGTGTTGCCATGGCAACAACACAGTAGGTATCATTCTGTTTCTTTTGCAATGTACATTACAGGTGCCCAGTTTGAATATCACTGCTCCAATATTTCTGGAGATTCTCGATGCAGTATTTTACAGTGAAACTATTTACGCGTATGACATCATCACTTTCCTCATTTGCATAATACACAATCGTGAATGCATGTATCTCTAAAATGAAAAAAAAAAAGATATTCCAAAAAGGAAAACACAATTCTTCAAATAAGCAGCAATTATTTTCACTTCATAGGCACTTTAATTTAGAGTTAGCTTCAATATACAAATTGATTAGATCTAACAATATGAGAATATCACTGCGGTTCATTTTGTGAGAGACAAGCAATGAAACAAATAAATTTAGTGTTAGCTACAATATAAAATTGGTGAGATCAAATGCGACAAGAATATCAATGTAGTTTATTTCTGACAATTTATATAATTATCAAGACTAAAAACATTCTCTGACATGATTATACACACAAAGTACAGGTACAACAAGTACCCTCCCAAACCAAATGCAGATGCAGTAATATAATAACTGGTTAATTCTCTTAACTGAAACTAGTGGAGAAACTATAGATTGTAAGTCATTAAATTAAGAATGAAACACCCCCTATGAATTCCCTTAAAACTAAAATGCATTCTTATCTCTCTCTCACTAGTGCTACACTCTCTCAATATATTACATATCATTGTGTTCTCAGTTTTCATCCCTGGCCTTAATGCATAACCTTGCGATCTGGGTGTAAAACCTGCACAAGGCATGCCCTATACAAATTTCCATGTGCTTTGAAAATCACCCATGCTTGACATGATCACGTTCCACTTCCTGCTTCGAGTTTTGTCCAAATTTGGCTGTTGTAAAGAGGCAAACAACTCTGTAATCAGGCCTCGAAAATTGCAACCAACTGGTCGCCAATGCGACCAAAGATGAGTGTGGGATACAGTAAAAACCCGCGTATAAGAACCTAGAATTTTTGGATTCAGGCTGAATGGGTTCTTATATTTTGGGGTAGTTTTTTCCGAATTCAGGCTGATTAGGTTCTTAGTAGGTTCTTATTTGTAGGAGTTGTCATAGTGATACCATTAAGAGAACTACTGTCATTTGTATTTTAAACAGCAAAATGCCAAGCCTTGTTTTTTAAACAATAATAAATTAAGTATCATAGGCTACCATATTTACAGTTGTATTTGATAACCATGTAAATTTTAAACAGGAAAAAGACCTGTCTTGTTTGCTTAATTATGCCATGCTGTAAAGAACAAAACATTTTGGGCTATTTAAAATAATTTTCATGGTATATTTCTCAGAAATTTCACAATTTCTAACAATTAAAATCCAGTATTTTGGCTATAAAATAAGAGTGTTTTTTTGTATAAGAACCTATTTTTCTTTGCCAGGCTAAATAGGTTCTTATATATTTGGGTATTAAAATGCCCAATTTCAGCCTGTAGGTTCTTAAATCACTAGGTTCTTATACGCGGGTTTTTACTGTACCAACTGGTCACCAGTGGGTGACTCACGTTTTCTTTCGTCAACCTTTTAACCTCATAGGAAAACAGCGTTACTTCTAGATACAGATGTAACAAAAACATACCGGGAATTCTTCAATCACAAACTGGATTGCCATATTTGATTCAGCACCTTCTTTATTTTGGGGCACAAGTTAAATAATGCGAGCACAGAGTCAATCCATCCTTTTTCTTTGCTGTAAAGACTGAACATTCCTCTCCCACATCGGAAAACTTCCAAAATGGCTCCCATGTTCAGAATAGCCCTATAATGCATTGCAAACCCTTGAGCATTGAGTTCATCATGTATGTGTACGGAATGTCTCTCTTGTAGTTGACGTTATGATCTGGGTGTTGGAGGGTTTTTTTAGTCATGTTGGTGAGATATTCCAGATTGTTTTAATATTTCTTTGTCACTACAGTCAGCAAGAAACAAAATTATATTTATTTATTGATCTGTCGCTTTTGTTCTCTGGTTTCTGTGTCCACAAATGGGGCCATAAATTGCAGTCCACCCAGGGTAATAAGAAAACAATCTTTTATTTTATCACGTTGTATCAGGCTTAATTAATTCATCTTGTTGGGAGAAGTGTCAACAACAGTTGCTATATTGCATCTGGAAGTACCATGACCACTGCACCAAGATCTACAACTGCTACTTGTTCTGTTTTTGTTTTGAAGAAAGTGCTAAATACTTGTTATAATTATACATGAATTTGCCCCAGAATGCAGAAATGTATTTTAAGAGGTCCAAATTTTAAGAATCTCCCAGCTGGGGCATGTTCCGGTTAACCCACCTCAAGGTCATGCCTTCGGCTCCAGTTGTACCCTCACTGCCTACTCCTGAAGTTTTGCGGCCTACTCCGATTCTTATTGCCAACTCTTTAGTGTCTTCTACCTTTTAACATTATTTTATCCAGATGTTTCCCCGTCAATCACAAGGTAACTTTGTTTAAAGCAAAAAAAAAACGTCACATACTACGACACACATGTGGCCTCTTTGAGACAGAAGGTACGAGCAGGGCTGTCTCATCATTCCAGAAATCAGTAGCTTGGAGAAACTGGATCAATTTTGCCTTATGTTCCAATAGGAAGTTATCTGGAATTTATACATGTATCTACTGCTTGGTGGAATGTTGCATTGTAACTGTCTTGCTAAGGAAAAAATGAAGATGCTGACTAACTTCGTAGAGGATGCCTTCTCGATCTCACCTCTTGGTAGTGTATTTGTTGTTTTAGTTTTTGTTTCATGTGTCTTGTGTGTTTCTTTTCAGCGCAAGTAAATTCATGGAAAAAGCGAGTATTAAATCTGACAAGGGAACTGGAAGATGTTAAAACAGATCTAAACCAGTGATGGACAACCACAGAAGCATTGTAATACATGTGACGCCTGACTTGCCCAGGGAAGTTGGATATTAAACTGACAACTGAGAACACAATGATATGTAATATATTGAGAGAGTGTAGCACTAGTGAGAGAGAGATAAGAATGCATTTTAGTTTTAAGGGAATTCATAGGGGGTGTTTCATTCTTAATTTAATGACTTACAATCTATAGTTTCTCCACTAGTTTCAGTTAAGAGAATTAACCAGTTATTATATTACTGCATCTGCATTTGGTTTGGGAGGGTACTTGTTGTACCTGTACTTTGTGTGTATAATCATGTCAGAGAATGTTTTTAGTCTTGATAATTATATAAATTGTCAGAAATAAACTACATTGATATTCTTGTCGCATTTGATCTCACCAATTTTATATTGTAGCTAACACTAAATTTATTTGTTTCATTGCTTGTCTCTCACAAAATGAACCGCAGTGATATTCTCATATTGTTAGATCTAATCAATTTGTATATTGAAGCTAACTCTAAATTAAAGTGCCTATGAAGTGAAAATAATTGCTGCTTATTTGAAGAATTGTGTTTTCCTTTTTGGAATATCTTTTTTTTTTCATTTTAGAGATACATGCATTCACGATTGTGTATTATGCAAATGAGGAAAGTGATGATGTCATACGCGTAAATAGTTTCACTGTAAAATACTGCATCGAGAATCTCCAGAAATATTGGAGCAGTGATATTCAAACTGGGCACCTGTAATGTACATTGCAAAAGAAACAGAATGATACCTACTGTGTTGTTGCCATGGCAACACTCTTGTCTCCAGTCTCTCTTTGTGAAAAACCAAATATTCCCATTTGCAACCTTTTAAAGTGGCACTGTGGGTCTTGCTTGGAACACACAGAGTTCCCATATTGTCTAAGTTTTTCCATCAGATTGTTGTGAGTGGATGATCCTTGTTTAAGGTAAAATCTGGGAATTTTAGTCTTAATTATAACAGGACTCGGTGCATAACTGTTGTCATAGCAATGACACGACAGGTGTCACTTTGTTTCTTTTGTGGTGCACTGTTCTGGTGCCAAGTTTACAGATTGAGTGTTTTAGTGGAACCCTGCATATGCTGTATGTGATCATCACTTTACTCATTTGCATAATACAAAAATGTAAATATCTCTCAAGTGAAAAAAATATATTCCAAAAAAGGAGAATGCCATTCTTTACTTTGGAAAGCCTTTCAAATGAGCAGCAATGAATTTTTTTTTCATAGGCACTTTAAGTGTAATGTACCTCTGGGTATCCCAAAGCCTTGTAAAAGCTAGTTTTTATTTTCTACTTAAATTTTGCAAGATTATGAAGTCTCGAATTTGTGAATTTTAACCAGTAAAGGTCCCAACACATTGTGTCTGACAATAACTGATAGCATTTAATAGTGAATTCTGTTTTATTTATGACTGATAAAAAGTCTCTTCTTTCTCCCAGTTGCAACTTATTGTCTTATTTTTCAATTCCTTTGCTCCAAACATAAACTGTCATTTCTACATGTCCATAATTATTGTACATGTAGTTCTGTGAATTAGAACAATATCTAAGCTGGTGTTATTATTTGGTATCTTCTCTGTTATTGTGAGATTAGGGATATGAGCACAAATTATCTACAGGCCACTCTTTTTTTAAGTTCAATATCAGTGATCTCTTAATTGCCTGTCTACAATAATTACCTTATTAGCATTGTATAAGTGCTCCCCACTCCTCACACCTTGATCGAAAATGTGAGCATTGAACATTGGAAGTCAAAGTACGATTGACTGATGCTAGAAAACTTTTATTCTTATTGAAAATGCTCGTCATTTCTTAAAGAACGTATGTTAACTGTCAAAGTGCTAGAAAGGAACTAATGATAGACATGTACAGAAGGAAAAAAGTTTAAAGCATCAGCCAAGTTATGACAGTGGACTAGGTCTTGTCACCTCATAAGAAAAACTAAATACTTGACTTGTTACCATCGGCAAAAAGGTATCCTATACAAAGAAATTCACAGTGAGGGCCTGCAGAAAACCCTTAACTTTTTCCCTAATAGTCGATTACTTTATAAATACTTTTTGTTATGAGCAAAGAAAATACTGAGTGCTGCCTGATTGAGAACTTGAACCCGAAATCAGTCTTAATAGCCTACATTCTGCGCCCCTTTCGTTTATAAAAGGTGTTCCTTTGAGTGTGAAACTGAGGAAAACATGTCCTCCTCGCCTGTGAGATGCACGCGCGAGACCGCTAGGTAAGCGGTCCGACAGGAAGAGTCTGGTGAAGAGGCTCCCCTCGCACTTGTGCTCTCCAAACTTGAGCCTCTGAGAAGGCTAAAAAAAACTGATTTGCTGTTTCGTGCCTGTCAGAGAGCACTCCAGCTAGAACATTGGAGAAGTATGAAGGCTTATGTTTTCAAATTACCATCGTAATTGATGACAGCGTAATTGAGATGTATTAAATTTAATCCATACTTACACAAAACAGTGATTGGATTGTACTTCTTTCTTTGTTAAATAAATGAGACGTTACGGCAAATTTTCCAGTGAAGTCCTCCATAACGAAACGTGAATGGCTACTTCCGGCTAGATTTTTCTGCTTAGAACTCCGTACGTATCGAACAGTTTTGGTCAGAAATAATCAGTGAAGATTGAGAAACAAACCAACGCTGAATAAGGGACTGGTTGAAAAGTAAAGGGATGGGGGTGGGCCGGAGCATTTCGAAATGTGGTGGTTAGAAAACACATGACCCACCCCTAAATGAAGGCTGAAAATCACATGACCCACCTTCATCCCCCCGTCCCCCATAAGACATGACATTTTTGGCTGCATAATCCGAAAAAAATCACATTTTGTGGATGAAACTGTGGTGTTACTTACGTTTTAGATTTATTTCTTAACAATAATACCAAATTATGCAAAAATAATCCATTACCCTTGCAGCTCAGTTTAAGTCATGACTAAACTCTAAGAAAACTTGACCTTTTACTTTTCATACTAGAGGCACGTAAAGCAGTGATCCGTCTAGAACACGGATATAGTGAGTCCTGGGAGTAATATAGCCAGACAACTCTCAGATCCTTGTGCATGTGTACCGTACCCTCGGGGAAAAATAGCATGTAGACCCAATATCATATCAACTATTTGGTTTTCGTCCATCGTATCTTGATTAAAAATGTATCACCACTGTTTGTGTTATATTTTAAATCATGTAGACACAAGTTGGCCATTTGGTGTTCTTGAATACCTGTTGTATAGATTTTACAATACATAAGTTATCATCTCTATTGTACACCAGCCAAGTGTACTTTTTCAAATACGGCTTGAAAAGGTTCTGTCCTTTCTAACTGAAAAGAGTCAAACAAAAAAGGAAGTGACACTCGAACACCAACCCCCAGTCTGTCAAGTGCCTTACGCATAGCCAACAGCTCCCACATGTGTTGTGTGGAGCTGGGGCTTTAATAAAGGGGTGCGTTGCACCCGTCTTGGCAGTAAAGGGCAAACTAGATAGGGCTCTTAGTCCTATTTTTGCCTGTCGGCTATGCCATGCTGATGAACATGGAAACGAGCAGGAAACAAATGGAATGCCAGACCGTGGGTTGGTGTTGAGTGTGTCACTTGCTTTTATTGTTCGAAAAGAGTTACCTTTGTTGTATATTGTGTCAAATGTGTGCCAATTCCCATAAAAAAAACCAGGATGACCCACCCCTATGGGTAGCTGAAAATTGCACGACCCACCCCTTACCAAGGGTTCAAAAAACTGATGACCCACCCCCTCTCTGCTCCGACCCACCCCCCAATAATTTTTACTAGTCCCTAAGGGAACATTTTCTTCAAAGAATCTAGCCAATCAAACCGTATATTCACAAAGTCGACAGCTTTTCCTCGTGCCAAGGCCCCACCGCCCAAGACGGAAAGTAGCCTACGTGTAGTCGGCTCCCTCCCTCCCGTTTTTCCTCGTGGGGAGGGTACGGCTACACGTAGCTAGACGGAAAGGTAGTTTCTAGCCACAGGAATGACCCAGATCTGGAGCGGTGGCAAGTGATTGGAAAATGAAAGACCCTGGAAATAAGGTATTACGTTATGCACACGCTACTGCAGCGTAGACTCGGGGATGGTTCATGGATGGTGCACTTGCTGTGGAGTAATCAGCAAACTTCAGATTCAACTTCTTAACTGAGTTTGTGTCCCTGTTTTGATTATCGTGTCCACCGATGATGAAAAGCTCCTGTGCTCCATCCTCCCCACCTAAAACCACTGCTGCACCCGCCCCACAGCGCGGATCCATCGTGTTGCGGATAATCAACCAAAGATTCAAATCTGGGTTGTACTTCTCTATGGAGTCTAGAATTCCAACGCTGTTACTGCCCCCAATGACGTAGATACGATCACTGAACGTGACTACCGCGTGGTTCATCCGGGACTTGTTCATACTGCTCATGTCCGACCACTTGTTGGACATTGGATCGAAACACTCAACATGCTCAATTTCCGAGATTCCACAGTACCCCCCAACAGCAAAAAGGCGTCCTTGGAGAGATGCCATTCCAAAGTGGCTTCTGGGAAGCCGCATATTCGCCACCTGGGTCCATTCGTTCTTGATGGGATCGTAACGTTCAACGCTCTTGAGCGCAGACCCATTGTGGGAACCCCCAGCAGCATATAACCATCCTTCTAGAACTGATAATGCCAGAGCACCTGTGGAAAAGAACAATGGTAAGCGATTAGTGACTCGCAGCATTCGCTACAGTAACGCTGCAGCCTGCGCCTGAAGGGTTGAAATGTTTGCAGACGTACCCAACGTTGAGGCAAAAAGCTTTCATACTGTCTTAAAACCAACAGAAAATGATTATGTGGGACATTTTCATATTGGATGAATACCTTTGCATTTATTGAGTGACGTAACAGAAGTCCACTGCCCCACGCAGGGATTATAGCTCTCCACCGTTACCAGGTCAGCGTACTCCCTATTTATTCCTCCCACGGCATAACAGCTGACCGTCAAGGATCGCCCGAGCCAGCTAACTTTCGTGGAATAATCATGGGTGCTATAACCCGCCATTTCTTTTCGTTGAAGTCAAAGTACTCCACGTTATTTAAAACTTTGCGGTTTTCTGAAATGGAAAGATTAAAAGGATAGATACAATGTTACCGTCCACATAAGCGGTTTGCACATATAAGCATTGCGGACCTATGCTGTAACTTGAGGGAAACTTTTTCTCAACTTTTGAATCTGAAGGCTGATTTGCACATGATCAATTTACAAAACATGATACAATAAATAAATAAATATCGTGAAATTCGATGATGCAATTTATAGTTAAAAATAGAACAAAACAACGTTTAACAATATTGAGATGATAGGTTGAAAATTGTATACTACTCTGATATATTTTATTTGAGTCGAGTGCGGCCGAAAGCTTTCTAAATCAGGTCAAGATATTCATAACGACTGCGATAAAAATAAAGGTAACAAATTACAATGCCCATTATAATGATAATTTAGTTACGTAAGGAAGTCGATTTTGGATCATTTCTCTCCGTCTACGAAATATTACAGTTCCATTAACTCCTTGGTGAAAAGTAATATTGATGAAAAATGAACGTTGAAGTCGATCCATTTTGGTGCCGTACCATCAGAGAACAAAAACTAAATGAACAAACCAGCCAGTAAAACGTAAAATAGGTTTAAGAGAGCGTGAACGAATGTTAATTTGCAAAACTTGTTTTACCTCCCCCATGGGTCATTCAATTAAGAATATTGCAGTGATTAGGCTCTCGATAATTTACTGTTATTACAACTGTCGCATCAAATAAGGTCAGAGAGTCATGCCCTGGGGCAAATTTGGCGATTTATTTTCTTTTATGCGGATACAAGGTCATACAACACTGTGGTTTTTTTACATACTTATGTAGTTTTCGTGTTTTGTGCTTCATCACGTGGGCGCGTTCGTGTTTCTAAGCCTTAAAGTAATCATAAATTTAAAACATTTTTTATTGTCGAAAATAAATCATCTTTAAGTCGCTTTTTGTTTTATCCAGGATATTCAATTCTGGTAATTCTTGAAGCGAACAATTTCATTTCAACTTCGCCCACATCATTCATCAAATAAAAACAAACTAAGATTGTGTTGGTCTACTGGCGAATGGTTAAAAATAAGGGGTTTCCCAAAGTATTGATCGTCCCTGAAGGATGTTGACCTTATGCAGGGATAGCACCAGTTGCTTGTCATAGGACTGAAAGCTGGTACTAAGTCTGAAACTCGACGAGAAGTCGAGATTCCAAACCTTCGTTTGAATGCCCGACCGTTTGGGAAGTTTCGTGTTTTCGTGATCATATCATTGAGGAGACCCATGTCCATGAAATATATCGCCCAATTTGATATATGCTTTTTCAAGAGAGGCTTCCGCTGACATGATATCCCCATCAAAAGAACCGACGACGCGCAAGAATCTTGTCTTATTGTGAGCAACTGTGGTTTGACCTTCACTAATCTCCGGATCCGATGACTTGTTTTCATTCGCTTAGCTCTGGAACTGAATCTTGCAGTAGAACACTCCAAATATACACATATTTTCTATTCGTATTGTCGACCTCATAGAGAGCCCTACCTTCACCGCCGACGACATACAACAATCGACTGAGCCTATCCCGAGGGATCGCGCGCGGGATTCGGTTCTTTGTCCGTCGCTCTGGGATGAGATGATAATCAATCGCCTCGAGAACAAACTGTCGACACGCCGGACTACTCATGATAAGCTCTTCTCTAGCGGCCGTGTCCATCAGAAATTTGCGCGTCATTAGAGGAAAGCGGACATGGGTCAGTAGTTGTTCAAGGTCAGCGAGACGATTGGTTAAATCGTACTTAATCCATTCTAGCGCTCCAAAAAGCACGATGCTTTCACACGGAACATTGAGTTTGTCGTGACAAAAAAGCGCCTCCAGTTGCTTGAGCGTGAGACAATTGAAGTCCGCGAGTTTCAAAATCGCCACAAAATTGGCGCGGATAAAGTTCTCGGCCAACTCAAGTAGTTCTGTACACCCGTGTAAGTCAGCCAAGTTCCAGATTTCGAGGCTATTGTTCACATTAATGCTATTCCTGAGGAAATCATAACAAGCATTTTCCACGGTCAGAAACTGAAGTAAGCTGGCGGCTGAAAGCAACGAGTGAATGTTAGAGAACGTGATTCTCAAAGATGAAGTGTAGGCAAAGTCTATCAAACATCTCATGGCTTGCGATTCCACTCCCCGGATTGTTTATGTTTGTTTCGTGGCTCTCTTTCATATCCGTCAAAAACATCGCTCGGAAATACGCACTTACAGAGGCCAAGACGAGTCGATGAACGCTGAATTCTTCCCCGTCCTCCGTACAAATAATCACGTCGCAAAAACTGCTCTCCATTCGAAAGTTGTTCATTGCGCACAAAGCCTCGCTTGCTCCCTGTTCATCTGTAAAATCGTACAACACACTTGTATTTTCCATTCTGTGGAACGGCAAGTCTATGAAAATAAAAGCCTTATCAATTGAACTGGCATGTAAATGAAAGCTGATCTTCTTTCAAAAGACATGAAATTCAAATTAGCCTTATTATTGTGGTTTCCAAGAGCCTAAACTTTCATTTCAGGCGCTTTGCCTTAAACAAAAGAAATTTTGGTCCACCTCTTATTGTTGTCCGCGTGGCTGACGCGTGGTTCGCGCCTTTTTATCCCTAACAGAACATTATAACAAGTACTATTGTTTCAGACCCACCAAAACATCAGCTGCGGCCTGCGTCAGCTGCATCGCCTTGGCCACGTGCTTGCTTTGAAAATTTGATCCCAACGCAGTGCAAGAATATGATTGGCTAGAAAAAGAAATGAGGAGATTTTATTGGCTGACACCTTTTGGCAGAGCAACAGGTGGCTCATCGCGGGAAAATGAAAGTTCTTTGTTCTGGTGGATATGTTTCTTTTGTTTTTGTCAGAAATAGGAATTATGTCGCGCACCGTTTGAACACTATTTTTGTCTGGCAGGAGCCGCCTACGTTATCAACTTTTTCTCACGGAGTGTTTCCCTTACAATGAAGCAGATATCCAACCCACAATTGAATAAATGTATAGTACCACTGTGTGATCACGCAACATCTTATGAAATATGCGAAATTTGTTTCTCTGTTTATTTACTCATAGACTCCGCTGGGACTTTTAATAGCGGAAAACGTTGCCATTCTACTAATTTTTAAATCTTAAAGCATTGTTTATTTATTTGCTTTTCTCAAGTAGACAGAAGACTAGTAATTGACCTCCCAAAACGAGAGAAATATTTTCAATAGAAAAAATTGAAAACATTAGAATGGAGCGAAAACTAAAATACCTTGAACAATATAACTCAAGTACTCGAGGCGCCGCTAGGTATCTCAATGAGCATAAGTCACAATATCTTAAGCTAAGAATTTTCTATTTACAAACAGATTTAACATACATAGCTTTTTGTTGTAGCATTATCGTCTTTTGTTTTGTGTAAAACACTCTGTTGACGAGACAGCCTGGTGTCAGATGTACTCAGAATTCAATATCGGAACAAACATCAACCACAAAACGGAGCGTTTCTCTCCTCGCTGCTTAAAAAAGCAAAAAGTACCGAGTACAACGAAAAAGAGAACAATGCCTTCGACCAAAAACTGGAGAAGGGTTCCTAACACAAAAGAAATTATTTAATTATGTCCGTTTGTACTTTTCGCCTAATAATGCATGAAATATTAAGTCGCATGAAAATCATCCCCGAAGTGACCAGCATGTGAGCTCATGTGATTTCGTCTTAAAATTATCAACCACTGTCAAACAATTTTGTTATTAGACGCAAGTATTATTATTTAACTAATAGATCTCATATTGATGTCACAAGTTCATGGAACTAATGGCATTTAAATGAGGGAGAAATTGACTTGTAATTTCTTTAAAAAAATTTATATCAGAAAAGTATAACAAATAAAACGGTTTCTCGTAAGTGAAGCAATAGACAATTGATTATTTAATATCTCCCCATCAATTTTAAGTCTTCTGGTACATTTCTGAACATTACGCGTGCTCATAAAACCGTCCATGCATGTGTTGTATTTTTCAAGGCGAAATACGCTCAATTTATCGCATGGCTGCGTCTCTTAGGCGTTTCATGCAACTTTTAATCTCGTAGTCGCTTTCACAGTTGAAGCCGGCACAGACTAAACAGGTGTTTTAAAAACGGGTGTTATAATTAACCTTCCTCTAAGGATTCCGCTGTGCAACACACAGAGACAACAGTACAAGGATTTAGGTACACATGAGCTGATGTACTTGCTAGTGTTGACGTATGCCGAGCCCTGTTGGAGCCCACCTTTAACACAGTTGGTGTCTATTGATAAATATATCGAGGAAATCAGAAACAATATTTTGGTCAATTAACGCCACATTAACTTTAAAACGGGAGTTTTAATAAAACCACAGGCCGAAATACAGTAAATGAAGAATAAACAATTCACCATCTTTATTCACTTATCATTTGTTTTTCTTTTATTTTGTAAATGACAAAATAGTAAGCCGCTTGTAATAAGCTTGATAGTGGGGTTCTGAATCATTTGTGTTCACAAAATCAATGTGCATAATTTATACATGACTGATTAGGAAATCAGTGGTTCCAAGAAGGCTTGGAGAGTGGCCTTGCCCTTGTCGATATAGTTGTTCACCTCACAAGATATATGAAGGTTTTAGTGTTTCTTGTTTCATCCGTACTATGAAAAAGCTTTTGCTATCGGACCATACAGTGACCCCTTGAGCAGTCTGTCCCAAAACGTTTTGCGAACGGCCATCGCTCCAGCGATCAAATGAAATTTACACAAACTTTTTCATATTAAAAAATTAACCTAGAGCTAGGAGTCGACATCATGCATAAAAATGCATGCTGGAGCCGTGTAAAGCACGTCTACTCAGTACGCGAACGGTCCGTAAAAGATGGGATCGCGCTGAGGGGGACCTGCAGGAGCAGTCCAGGAAAAGCTTTCAATTTACTATGCAACATCCCGAAAGGTTGATCATCTTGGCTCGAGATGAGTCCGTGTGGCTTTCGCTTTCATTGTTTTCTACCAGACATCGCTGCCCTAGCCTCCATCCTTGCTCCCTTTGATTCATGATTACGGATGGTATAGGATGTTACAGTTGTTCTTATATAAAGCACTCACTAGCTGCCAGGCTGCTAAGCTGCAGAAAATTCAAAATGGTGGTCAACACGGAGATTCTTCTTCAAGCTTGGAGAGAAAGATGGACCCCTTTACAGTGGCTTGTAGAAGTGAAAAAACTAGCAGGAAAAGACAAAAAAGACCTCGATAGCTTAGCAGGTTATTTAAATTTTATTTTGATTGCCAAATCTTTAAAACCAGCTGGCAAACTATTTATATTTTTACAGCATATTGTGATCGAAGTGTTCGAAACTATAATGAATCCAGTTTCTTTTTGCAAGTTATCCTTACTGATTTGACATCTTTCTTGTAATTTTAGTTTTAATAATTTAGTAGTGTAGCAAGGTAGCTGATGTAGGGGCTCATTAACGCTTTTGCCACTCAGACATTTTGCAGTTTTTGAAAGCCAATATTTTCTTAATATTAAGCTTAATTATATTCAAGAGCTTGACCTTTGACGGCTAAACTTCAGAATACCCGTCCTCAGAAATACCACCCAAAATCCTGCTACTGCCGTCCCGCAGTCGACATAATTTACATAATAAACTTTATATAAAATAAAAAACCACAAATGTACCTTGTTCTTCCATCCACTGCAGACCGCTGTAGGACTTCAGTTCTAACTGTTAGTTTAATATTTATTCATCAACTGCAGGACTGTGGACTGCAGTAGCACTTCAGTTTAACACTTAGTTTAATATTTATTCATTGGACTGTGGGACTGCTGACCACGGTAGCACTTCAGTTTAACACTTAGTACATACATATAAACTTGCTAGCCGACTGCGGATCACGGACCATGAGAGCAGTTGATTTAGGGCAGGCGTGTGAGGTCAGGTATTCTGAAGTTGCTCCCATTTCACTGACTACTAAGTCTCTCAAGCTTTTTAAGCGTTTATAGTAAGTTCGTATTACAGCATGTTGTCTTCTCTGTGTAAAGCCTTCATGCTATTTGAGCCAAAATGTAGTCAATGACTTCAGCAGCAATCTCTCTATTTGAAAGGCGATTAAAGTAATTTCTACCTTGTGTATATGTTTTCTGATAAGATTATGACACATCAAATTTGGCTAGTCATAGAAATAAAGAGCCTGGTCAGGTTTCTTATAGAGAAGATGCACCTTATTTAACCTTTATATAAGATAAAGCAAATGTTTCTATCTTTTCCAGAATGTCTTGTTCAACAGGCCACATTTGGCAGTACACCGAGCACTTTGATATTATCATATCTTAATCATGGGATTGCCACCAAGGTATGGCATAAGAACATAATAAACACTGTGGCCAATCTTCATATAAAGCTCTTTGAAGAAGAGTTAAATGAGTCTATCATGCCACCATGTTTCTAGGATATATTTTAAGTCCAGCGCTTGCTTTGAAATTAAACTTGCAACTTTGCTTCCACACCACTCAGTAACAGACTGAACCATTTTTATCACTTGCTGGCTAGTCCCTCAGCAAGTCATGTCCTCCTTCACTCCATTTTTCTGTTACTAAGTGAATTGTACTCTTATTTTGACTGACCATGAACCCAGTTTAGAAACACTGTTTGGTTATACAGAATGTGAGATGTACAAAGTATGTAAAACATTCATTTATACACCATAAAAACATATAACAGCAACGTCAATGAGGTCATGTCTAAAAATAAAAAAAACACTATCTAAAAAGTATTTACAAATAAGAGAACTAATGATTACAGAAACAATATTATAATAAAATAAACACTTATAGAATAACAAAAAGACTTGAAAGCTAGATCTATATTTTGAAAACTATAAACTTAAGTGACAGTTTTCTATCTTTTTCTTTTAAAAGTTTTAAGTGATTCAATACTTCTAACTTCATTATCTTCTTAGGCATCACAATTTGCATAATTACAATGTATATTATGTATAAGAGTTGTGTATGTAATGATTATTATAATTATTATTTTGCTTTTAGGTCATTTCCTGTTCATCAGCTTTGACAGCAGTCCATCAGGTATGAAGTAGTTTTTAAATTAGTTAGAGTAGTAATAGAGAATATGTGCAACTGTTTGATAAGTAACTGATAGATTGGATGATGATTTGGTGATCTAAGAGCTTACTTGGACCCCTATACTTCAACCCCTGTGCTTGGACATCTTATGTCAATCTAGAGGGGACATGTTTATTTGGAACTTGATGCACTTGATCCAGATGCCAAGACCTCAAGTGAATTATTTTCCTGTCCAGCTCTGTCATCATTGTTAGCTGATAAGCTCAGGCCATGTAACATTGGGAATATGGAAGATTCTCTTAGATCATTCTCTCTTGGTTTTTTTTTTAATAATTTTAATTTACAAAGCGCGATTCTCTACAAACCAGTATTTAAAATGCAGGTGTCATTACACTACTTTACTTACATACTCATTCTTACTTTACTTACAATACGCGTTACTTATACAGAAAATACAATATGGGCTACTTACAACTAATAACAATACAATACTTACGTTACTTGCTGAACATACAGTTACTTACAATTACTTACACTATATGTTAACTTTGAGGAGGGAGGAGTACTTCTCAATTAGTCACCCGATTAAAGAAAAATTTTCAAGGTATGAGTAGCTTACTGATAAAATCCTGAATGGAGATAGCGAGACTATTTAATTAACTTGCTTGAATAAATATAATGACGCATAAAATAAGGCGGGTCTAATTGAATTTCCGAATTATTGTTGTGTCTAGGGAGCTTGCAGTAATGCCGAACAAGGTCTCCTCTGTAGTAGGATAAATTTGGCACTCATTAACTTGGTTTAAACCAGTCTAAAACATTTTGGGTAAACAATTTGGTAAACGCACTGTATTCGATAAAAGAGTGCTCAACTGAATCTTTATCCCCGCAGTATAAACATTCATCGTCCGTCTTTATACCAAATCTCTCTTGATGTTAAGCAGTATATCTTCAGTAATGTTGTATATCTTCAATAATGTTGTTGCTTGTCTTTAGTTTCAGAATGTTATAAAGCACAAATGCTTGTCAGCATTACTCGATCTCCTCCTTAGTTTTTGTTCCAACTGTAAGGTAGTGTTGAACAGCATTAATCGTTATTATTTAAAAAACTGTCTATTTCTAAAAAGGATTAAATTTAAACCTGCAATAACGGCTTAAAACTATCATATTAATAATTTTTATTGTATTCTTTCTCTTCTTTTAGCATGTTCTAAATTCTGTGCTAAGAATAATGTTGTTATTATTGAATTTTGTTAACTCCAAGAGCATTATAAGAGGATTAACCACTTAAACTGCTTTGTTTAGTTGTCCAGAAAGAGATGAAGAATGTCTGAAGCTGGCAGTTTCCTTGGTCAAAGATAGTCCTACTGGCTCTTAATTGTTGTTACAAGGCTGCTGAAATTGTGTATAGAGGTGATTGCATTATAACAATTTACAGATCTATTGAAATCACAATATATGTATATGATAAGAACAGAAACAGCATTAGGGAACTGTAACATGATGGGGTTATTGACCAAGTGTGCAGTTGAGATGGCTGGATATTGGTCGTTCAAGCGTTTTGTGTGTGTTTATGTAGAGACCCAGTGAAGTTGATGAACATGTGAAAAAGAACAAGACTGTCAATATCCAGCCATCTGGACCATTTAAGCTTGTTCAATGAAGGGTTTATTATATGGCATAAACAACACCCTTTTCTCGCTTGAACTACTGGGCAGTCCTGAGTGGGCTACAGGATAGCCCATCTTTCTTGCCAGGAAGCCATTCACTGGACAGGATTCAGATGGTCTTGCCCACTCAACAGTGCTAGCCACGTATTACATGTAAATTCTAGTTGGTTTCCTGAAGCAGAGCTAAACTTGAAAACACTTGTTATTTAATCAGTTTAGAATATTACAACTCATTAACCTAGCTTTTGTATATTGCATAACCACACAGTCAGTACGTCTGTCTGGAGGTGCAGACGCACCATTTCATGTGTCTAATGTTGGAAAATGCAACAAAGCTTTCGGACATGTCATGGGCTCTTCATCTTACAGAGCTTTGGTCATTGTAGGAAAGATGGAGGAGCATGGTAAGTAACCTGGTACATTGCACACATGGCATAACCTATGGGCAGTTATAGGTGAACTTCCCTAGTAAATTAAAGATGTCGTATCATAGGGATCTTGAAAGTCCACAGTCCAAATTTATTTATTTATAATGATATGATAAAATAAGACAAAAAGTGGATATTACTTTCGACATAATTTTATATACCAAATTTGATACAAATACTTAGATGCAAACTTAAATGTATTCATAATCACACAATTTTGAGTGTAATTAGGAGTAAATACATGTAGGCACAACTAAATTTTTCAAGAGTGTAAAGAAAAAATTGCACAAGCCCATAGGGCAAGTGCAATTTGTACCCTTTGAGTGTGAAATATCATGAGTTTACTATGAAAAACTTGAAGTCAACAATACTTCACTGCACCACATCTGCAATAGATCATTTCCACTGTCACCCAACAAAGCAATAAATCAAAAACTATTCAGTGGATAAAGTCGAGAAAATTATAATGTTATTATAAGAGATATGTAAAGAAGAAACTTCTCCAAGTTTTAGGTCTCCATGTTTTCCTAAATTCCTAAATTCGTTGAAATGTTTTGCTCAATTTTACAGACCACAGTATGAAGCCACCATGTTGGTGGAGCTCCTTGCTCTGCCAATATGGCAACTGGAAGATAGTGTAAACATCTGGAACTTACTTGTTGTCTGATTATCTAAACTTAACCAAAAAATATTTACACTTTTTCATAAACACTTTAACTCCTAAAATGGTTAGAAGTTACAAGTTAAATATATATTTTAGACAATCGTGCTGCCATAACTCAAATTCAAAATGGGCTGATTTCCCAAACCAGGCACGCTATTGAGCTGAAAGGTTGTAAATAGAGATAAAGTTAGATCCCCTTATGCCTGATGAGGATAAAATCTTTTGTGGCTCTTTAGTTTAGGATTTTGGAATTTGATGATGTCACATGAAAAGGATCTATACTTTAGTTTAAGGTGGAATACATACACCAGGGCCCTTTCGAAACAGTTCTGTGGTGTTTTTTGTGAAATGTTTTTATTAATTTTTCTTTTTCCCATACAATTTTATATGTATATAAGGGTATACAAGTGCTGGAAAATCAGAACAGCAAGGTCAAGCGAGTCACCAAAGTTTGCACATGTATGAAAGTCATGCAAGTTGATGGCTGCTTCAAGCCAACTACATCAGTGATCCAGCAAATAGGTTGTTGCTGAGTTTATTTATTAAAGGGCTGCCTTAGTTTTTTCTTAACAAGAAAAAAAAGTCAGTGGTCAGCCTTTCAGAAATCATTATCCACGTTCAGTTGCAGATAGCCACTTTAATTTTTAACAAATTTGGTTATTAATGGGTGCTTCGTGTTTCTCGCTCTAGTCATGGCATCAGAATTGGACCGACAATTGCAAGCACATCTCAAGGACCTTTTCATGACACAGTCAGTTGTCCCTGAGATGCAGCTCTACATTAAAGAACTTATGGTTTAATTTCAGCAGGTATAGGACATGATGCAATTTACATTATACAGTACATAACATGTTTACTCGGGGCTCAAAATTAACGTTGTCATTTGAGAGCCAGCTGGCAACTTCTGGGAAAATTTGGTCACCAGAATGTAAATTTTGGTCGCCAACTTATTTGATATTAATATTAATTCATATAAGAACACTAGCACGATTTTGTACTTTACTTTGCATGCAAGTGACAAAACTATTGAAAACAGCACGAGTGAGACTCATAAACTGTTACACAGCTACCATTGTTCTCAGTTGATAAGTCTCTGGTCCGAAGGTGAATTGGTTTTCTAAGTTATTGTAAGGGGAGTGAAGCACAAAAACTTTTAAGCCCATAGTTTTCATGATGAGACAAGTATGGTTCCTTTCACATTTTCCCCTGTGCTATTTCTTCAGTACACAATTCTTTATTTTTGTTGTCTTTCACCCCTGATAAATAACACTGTGCTTGGCCTAGGCTCCTACACAACTGATTGGATCTTCCACCATTGTTCCCACAGCAAATGAAAAGCGCAAGGTGTTGTAGTGTGCCCTCGATCCCAGTTTTGAAAAAGGCCACTAAATAATCTGCACTGTTTCGGCATGTCTAAGTACATTTAGTTTTGGCCCATTTCAGTCACTTTGCATTCCATTAATTCAATTCACTCCATTCACTTTGCTATACATCTCTTCTCTTCTTGCCTCATCACACTGTACATTTTCCATTGTTAGAGCTCTTCTCTTCTCTTTCTTGCCCATTCTCTATGCAATTGATTTCTTTTCTAATCTCATTTCCTTATATGCACCTGTCCGAAATAAGAGAATTTCAATGTTTGGAGTGTCCAGTATGATTTCTGAAAACTCTCTCAAAAACACAAGTGTATAGCATCTGCAACAAAGTTCATTACAAAGGAAAAGCTAAGGGAGAATGTTAAACAAAAGATTGTTTAATCATTTACTATTACTAACCATTTATATTAGGTTTGCTTGTTTAAGGTTGCAGAGCCTAAACTCATCATCTGGCAGTAGTGATATCAGTCCGGGTCATGTCCCAAACATGTCTGTCCAGATTCTCACTCAGTTTCAGGTCAGAACAAGTGCCAGTATTAAATGAGATTTGCATAGTCAAGTGTTGTATCGTTTCATAAATGTGCATTATACACCAAATGCAAATATGGTGGACCACTCGGTCAGCACCTGGGAAAAGCCACATGACAGAGAGGCTAGTCAGGCTTTGATGTTTTATTTTGACTATGCTTCCCCCTGAAAAGTCTTGCTTTGTCATCGGTTTGGTAGAAAAGAATAGATAGCCTTTATTTTAACACGATAAGAAAGACCTAATAACAATGTTGCGTAAAAAGAACTTGTTTATGTATGTTCGCGTCCACTCGCACAGAATCTCACAAAAAATACTACGGTATTGGCTTAACAGCAGAGTACCCTGCCACTCCAAAACACTTCTAGAATCTGTGGCTACAGAGCTACACAGCTGGGAGGCTAAGTGGCTACACAGCTACATGGCTACGCCACTGTGGAACTACACAAAAATATTCCTTGTCATTAAATCCATAAGCCAAAACAAGTAGCCATGTAGCCATAATTTTAAGTGGTACAGCTTCAAGTGGCTGGGTGTTCTGCAGTTACATGTACTCCTTTCCCTTAGAGGTGAACTGTGGAAGATTTCTATCCCTTCTTGTCCCATTTAGAAACACAGCAACTTATAGGCACAGAGAACAGAACAGATCAATGATGAAGCAAGACTTTTCTCAGTGGGGAAGCATTGTCAAAACTGTAGCGACTAGAACTTTCTACGCTTTGGGCGTGTCACGTTTTTCCGTGACTCCTGGGGATTACGTAATGGCAATTTGTTTTTCTAGTATATAAGCGGTCTTGATAATTATTTTCGCTGTGCTTGTTAGCTGCCTGCAGTAAGTTTGCTGCTTTTCTAAGTTGCATTTCACTGTTGTGAACCAAAAGTATTATTCTGCAATTTGTTCCGTTGGAAATCGCCACAGTTTTGTAAGTATACTTTATATCGTCAGTTTTTTGGTCGTTATATTATGTACTTAGGCATTTTTTCTTGTTTATTTCTTCAGTTGAATCACACCGCTACCATCACGCTTATTTTATTCGCGTTTACGTGTAAGAGGATTAAATGTAGTGCATTCGAACTGTGGCTTCGTTGTCTCTAGTGTTTACTAGACCTACATTCATTCAAAAAAACTGTGTTCTTGGATCGACTGATTATGGCAGAAGCCGGTGATTTCTTCCCGGATGAAGGCATTCGCCGCCTGAGCGAAGGCATTGATGCGGTAATGTTAAACTCAGACCTTCCTGATGACGGCGTTCCTGCAACATCGAAGGTTAGGAGAAATTTACGGCGATCTCGTGCTGGTTATCAAGGATATCTAACAAAGCTGTACAAAGAAATGGAGTTTTTACTTCTCGACAAACGGAACGTCGAACTCGTGAACAGTAAGCTGAAAGTTGTTCATGCGGCTTTCATTAATTACGAACGGGCGCATACCGATTATCTGGAAAGCCTCGATGACACGCAGGAGATTCAGAGGGCAACCTCGGAATACGAAAGTCGCCTAAAGGAAAAGATTGAGTTTTTTCAACGTGTCGATCAGTGGATGGCTAGCGTTCAGCTTAATGTTCAAGTTCCCTTAATGGAAGACGATATTCGTCCAAGAGATTCTGTAAGTCATCATGGCACTTCAGCTACTAAAAAGCAGTCAGCGTTCGAGTTCCCGTTTAAGTGTGAAAATAAAGGAAGCCAAGGTCGAAAAGGCGGTTGCCGAGTTACGGTTACAGCAGCTAAAGAAGAAATTAGAATTACAAGAAAGATGTGACGCTTTACTCCGACGGCAGGAACTTCTGGACGCGGAAAATGACATGGAGGCCGCAGCCCTTAAAGCCCGAATTTTGGAGGATGACATCGGCAATGCAAGTATAAGTGCGCCATCGTTTAAGAACCTGTGCGTTGAACAGAAATCTTCCATGGCTGAACAGAAGGAAACGTTTGCCCCTGCTGCAAACTCGGCCATTAGAAGAATTACCTATTCCAGCTAAACATACAGATGGCAAATTGCAACCTCAAACAAATGTAACCGTTTTGTTGTGTTTTATTTTTAATTTAATTTTTTCTTTTTCGTTTTAGTAATAATTATTGTACTTGTACTTAGTGTACTTTGTATTCATTTTCTAACAGTTGTCCTGTCAATGTAACCAAAGAAGCTGCTCTAGTCAAAGTTCTTTTTGCCTCTGTTAAGGTAGCCCTGCCTGTAAGTTTTGTTGAATGTAAGTACTGTGAAAGATTGTAATAAAAAAAACACAAAAAAAAAAAACAAAAAATCAGATGCGTGAATCTAATGCGCCTGAATGTTTCGCCTAACCCCGTCTGAAAGAGACATTCATCAGTCTGACGGAAGTCATTGGGCAGTTTGTCCAACAGCCGCAGCCAAGCTGATTGAGCTCCGTCAACAAAGCGTTTCAATCCTATGGCATCGACCAAGTCAGACAAGTCGCGTTTACTTTACTAAACCGAACTCAGGCCGTTCAATGGCAATCTTCCTCGAATTTTTTGGAGCTTCATGCGCATCGTTTGAAAATAATCTCGAGAAGAATACCAAGATGAATGTGAAAGGTTGACATGTCTCCTTCAATATTTGCACTGGAGAGCTGCTAAAAAACGCCATTAAAAAGTGTGTTACTATCGTGATCCTGCGATCGGATATCAAACTAGCGGCAAAAGAAAACCTCCTAAAGGATCGCTTCGGCCCTCCCTTCAAAAATTGCCACTGCCCACGGTAAGATCAGGTTACCCGGGTCCAGCTTGATTAAACCAAAACGATCAGAGAGGATTAGAGATTTTTGCAGATCAGTTTGAAGGACTGCCGCACAACGTGTTGGAGTCAATTGGATATTCGGATGAGGTCAACAGTGCCGAGAATCTAAGGAGTATCATTGATCGTCTTCCCTTCCACCTGAAAGCTAAATGGCTAGAAGTTGCCGACAGCATCCAAGAGTCCGGTCAGCGTCCCAAGGATTCATAATATTTCAAAGTTCGTCTCTGAAAAGGCCCGAGCTGCGAACAATCCTGTCTTTGGTGGTACGCTTAATAGTGACAAGGACAAAAGTAAGAGGGACAGATTGGGTAGGAAGACTAGTCCTCCGAATACAATGGCGTCATCCCATGCTACTCATGGAAACTTTAGTGGGCCTGGTTCCTGTGTCCCGAACCCGAGTGAAGATCAGAATCGTGAGTTTACCTCGAGGCGAAGACGAAGCGGAAGTGGCAAATGCTTACTTTGTGATGAACTTCATCAGTTATGGAACTGTGAGCAGTTTAAGAAAAAATCTTTTGAGGATCGTATGAAGATCATTCGTGGTGCTAGGCTTTGTGACAACTGTTTCAAAGTGGGTCATTTCGCATCTGGATGTATGTTGAAAAGTGGTTGTTACATCGAGGGCTGCAATGGAAAACATATGACTGTCATTCACCCCCCTGAACGTTCTCTACCTGCAAGACAAGAAACTATCGAAATTCACGAGATGAGGAACAATGACGCTAACCCTAGCAAGCAATCCCATGTAAGAGAAAGTGCAGAACACACCATTCAGAATCACGCGATTGGGGCCGGCGGTCGTAATTCAGGCAGAAACACCGGTGCTCATGGAAGAAAAGTATGCTTGAGAATCGTTCCTGTCAAGGTGCAAGGAAGGCAACCAGGACAAGAAGTGGAGACATATGCACTTTTAGACAATGGTTCTGATGTGTCACTTGTGATGAGAAGCTAATCGATGAGTTGGGCATCAGCGGAGTCCAGAGACATTTCTCCCTAACCACGCAGGAGAAGAGGGACAGTCCAAGGTCAGGTTACGAAGTCAAGCTCATCATAAACTCCATTGACAATGAATCAAGTCTGGAAGTACCCAAAGTTTGGACTGTCGAGCGTCTGAACATTTCCGAGCTAAGCATTCCAAGAGATCGGGATGTCGACAGATGGCCTCATCTGAAAGGAATTGAACTTCCAGAGATTGACATAAAGGAAGTTCGAGTACTTATTGGATGTAACGTACCTGAAGCCTTTTGGGTCCTCGAACAAAAACGTGGTAGCAAAGGCGAGCCGGTTGGCATTCGCTCACTACTGGGTTGGACGATTATAGGGCCGACAGAGAAGATTGGTCAAGAAGACAGCTTCAATGTAACTTCTTACGTCTGGAAACGCAAGATGATGATGAAACCCTCTCCCAGCAAGTTGAGAAGTTTTGGAAAACTGACTTTGTTGACTTGATATCAAGTTCAAAGGTGTCCATGTCCTGTAGAAGATCAGCGAGCCTTGACGATCATGGAGGAGTCTTCCAAGAAGGTTTCTGGGCATTACCAGATAGCACTGCCCTGGCGACAGCAGTCTCCTTATCTGCCGAACAATCGAATTCTTGCAGACCACAGACTACAACTACTTAAGAAGAAGTTTCTTCACGATCAAAAATTGTTTGAAAGCTACACGGCGACTATTCATGACTACATCTCAAAGGGTTACGCCCAACAAGTCCCTAAAGAAGAGCTTGATGTTCATGGCAAACCTCTTTGGTATCTTCCACACCATGCTGTCTTCAATCCTAATAAGCCCGGGAAATTAAGAGTGGTATTTGACTGGCGCAGCTCGATACAGAGGAACATCGCTTAATGACCAGCTATTAAGTGGCCCAGACCTGACCAATAGCCTGTTTGGTGTCCTAGTAAGATTTCGTCAAGAACCAGTAGCGTTATCATCAGACATCGAGGCTATGTTCCATCAAGTAATGGTTGATCCAAAGGATGTTGATGCTCTGAGGTTTCTATGGTGGCCTGAAGACGACTTATCCAAACGGCCAGTCGACTTCAGGATGATGGTTCATTTATTTGGTAGCACATCCTCTCCAAGCTGTGCCAGTTTTGGCCTACGAAAGACTGCTCAAGACAACGCAGGAGACTTTGGCCATGAGGTAGTTGACACAGTGTTGAAGAACTTTTACGTCGACGATTGTTTGAAATCAGTGAAATCGACCGAAGTTGCTGTTGAGTTGAGGAAAGATCTGTGTGCCTTGCTGTCAAGGGGTGGATTTCAATTGACGAAATGGTTGTGCAACCGGAAGGAGGTCCTGGAAACTATTCCAATCTCCGCCAGAGCTCCTTCAGTTTTGGATCTGGATTTGAATTCTAACGTTCTTCCTACTGAAAGAACCCTTGGTGTTCAGTGGAACATGAACAGCGACATGTTTACTTTTAAGATGACACCAAAGGATAAGCCCTTCACACGAAGAGGGATCCTGTCAGTTACAAGTTCCATTTATGATCCGCTTGGTATGGTATCACCGATCATCTTGCCTGCGAAGAGGCTTCTTCAAGATCTTTGTAAGCAAGGACTCGGCTGGGATGAAGAAATCGGAGGACAAGAATCTCAGTGCTGGAGATTGTGGTTGTCAGATTTGCCTTTGCTTTCAAGTGTTGCATTGCCAAGATGTTTAAGACCGGTAGACTTTGGCCAGATTCAGGATGCTGAGCTTCATCACTTCGCGGACGCTTCCCAGTTCGCTTATGGGACAGTATCATACGCGAGACTCGTAGATGAGAATGGCCGCACTCATTGCAGTTTCCTTGCTGGGAAATCTCGCTTAGCCCACATGAAGCAGATGACTATACCCAGATTAGAGCTGTCAGCCGCTGTTTTGGCCGTCAGAATGAATCAGACCTTACAAGAGGAATTCCAGTTAAAGTTTGACAGAACGTCGTTTTGGACTGATTCAACAGCCGTTCTACAATACATCAAGAACGAAGACAAACGATTCTACACGTTTGTGGCCAATCGGCTAGCAGTGATACATGAAGGTTCAGAACCCTCTCAGTGGAATTATGTGCCAACTAACATCAATCCAGCAGACGATGTCAGCCGAGGCCTGACGGTGAAGGAGTTATTGAACAATGAGCGACGGTTCAGAGGCCCTGCATTTCTGTGGAAAGATAAGTCATCATGGCCCATCAATCCAATCTCGTTAGCCAACATTTCCGATGAAGACCCAGAAGTCAGAACTCGAGGTCAATCAAATCACCTTACTACCCAGACGGAGGAAAAACGACCATTGGACCTAATGATGCTCCAATATTCCTCATGGTACAAGTTCAAGAGAGCTGTTGCTTGGCTTCTGAGATTTGTAGAATTCTTAAAGGGAAGGAAGTGCTTGCGTGTTTCATCACCTGTTGACGCATCATCTCGTGGCAGGTTGTCTATCGACGAATTACGACATGCAGAGGTTCAAATCATCAAGTATGTGCAGAAGTCAGCCTTCTTACCAGTGATCAAGGCAATCCAAGACGCAAGCCATGGAGAACCTGAGAAGCTTACTTTGAATAATATAGGCTCTTTTGGCTCTGTGTACAAATTGAGACCATTCTTAGATGGAGAAGGAATGTTAAGAGTTGGCGGTAGGCTTCAGTATTCTACATTAGAGTACCAATCAAAACATCAATTGCTGTTACCTTCCAAGCACCATGTTACCAAACTGCTTATTATGGATGTCCATGAATCTGTGGGACACCTAGGCCAAGAATACGTCCTGACCAATTTAAGACAGAAGTACTGGATTGTCCAGGGACGGGCTGCTGTTCGGAGGGTACTTGGTAACTGCTTGACCTGCCGAAAACAAAATGCACAGAAGGGCCAACAAGTAATGGCAGATTTACCCAGCGACAGGCTAACTCCTGATGAGCCCCCGTTCTCTTACGTTGGCATAGATTTCTTTGGTCCATTGTACGTGAAGCAAGGCAGAAGTACTCTAAAACATTATGGATGTCTTTTCTCTTGCTTAACGATGCGAGCAACTCACATTGAAGTGACCGAATCTCTTGAAACGGATTCGTTTATTAACGCACTTCGCAGATTCATTAGCAGAAGAGGAATGCCGAAGATGATAAGAAGCGATAATGGTACCAATTTGACTGGCGGAGAGAGGGAGATCCGTGAAGCCATAAACAGCTGGAATCAGCAGAAGATTGAACGGTTTTTACACCAGAAGAATATCGAGTGGAAGTTTAACCCCCCTGGAGCATCGCACATGGGAGGAGTCTGGGAACGAGTAATTCGTTCAGTAAGAAAGATTCTGAGAGTCCTTCTTAGAGAGCAATTGGTTTCTGGAGAAGCACTGCGAACATTGATGACGGAAGTT
>JAHPZR010031535.1:0-11380 GCA_019787425.1 Platygyra sinensis | reverse complement strand
TGATTTTGGCCATTTTGGTCATAAATAGGGTATGGTTTTTGTACTCTAGCCTCAATATGGGTATATTTTTAAAAAACCAAAAGAAAATTAACAAAAGTCCTTCACAAATTATGTTTACGGTAATTTAACTTTGGTCTGAGTTAGGGATCCAATTATAACGCACGTCTGAAACAGGATTTTGATGCAAGGTTCAGGTCATAAATAGGGTTTCGAATTTTTGGTCAGGTCATAAATAGGGTAGGGAATATCGCAGATTTTGGTCATAAATAGGGTAAGGGTTTTGGGGAGCGGGCCGCACACCCCCACCCAATTTTTCTGGGAGTACCCCCCCGGGAATCTGATATGGTTGACATTACTTATTCTGAGCCATGTCAACTATAAACTCAGTTATGATATTGTTGACCATGCGCGGTTGTTCAAAGAAAGATTATCTTGAAATTCAAATTTTGCAAGTTTTTGTCCTAATTAATATCAATCTAGTTTGGTTCGGTAATTACCTGGTAGAGGAAGGTATTTGCACAAAATAATTAGCTAAAGTTTTGCCCTATATTAGCTTTAGTCGGCTATAAAGCGGCAACTCATCCTTTTCTTACGTATTATTTTTTCTTTTAACAGCCGTGTCAAATTTGCGGCACTATGCTTTCTGCGCGCAATGTTTCGAAGGCGGCACTGCTTTTGTGATCGTGTCTAAAAGCACAGAAAAAACTTGGTCTGTTGCTACCCAATTCAGACAGCGCGAAGATTCATTCGCAAAGCTCTCAAGTCTCGCGCATTGAGCGTGAGACTCACGCAAACAAATTCAATCTTACGCTCTCACGCGGAAACTATTATT
The DNA here is from genome assembly GCA_019787425.1 of Platygyra sinensis. Lineage (NCBI taxonomy): Eukaryota > Metazoa > Cnidaria > Anthozoa > Scleractinia > Merulinidae > Platygyra > Platygyra sinensis. The sequence continues at coordinate 10,548 of JAHPZR010031535.1, read as the reverse complement.
TCTCACGCATTTGAGATTCCTTGCTCCTTTAGTGAAGTTCCTTCATAATAAACTTCTTCTTTCCAGTTGCTTAAATTGGAAAATTTACTGCGATGATCATTCTTCACATTCATCTACAACCGCAGTACAAATATGAACCGCAGTACAAATATGAATTATTTCATATATAGTTTATGTTATTATTTGGAATATTCAGTTGTTATTTACAGTGTCCCCAATTAGCACTGCTGTGCTAAATACATACGACACTTAAATAAAGTTATTATTATTATTATTATTATTATTATTACGTCACTTCATTTCACTGCACGGGAAGATATGAACTCACTAAATTGACCTCGTGTGGCTTCATAGCTCAGTTGGTAGAGCATCGCACCGGTATCGCGGAGGTCACGGGTTCGAATCCCGGGTTCGAATCCCGTTGAGGCCCTAATTTTTTCAGGCTTCTTCTTTCCAGTTGCTTAAATTGGAAAATTTACTGCGATGATCATTCTTCACATTCATAATTGTTAGTCATTGTTTGGCTAGCTTGTACTCGCTTGTACTCGCTTGTACTCGCTTGTACTCGCTTTATTCTTGTGCAGAGCCAGCGAAAAGAAAATTGTGGAATCTAAATACTTACTTTTAAAGCATGACATTTCTGCTCAGAATGAAGGAAAACACGTCTTAGCTACTTCCATTTTTCAAAATTTTCTGGGGCAACATGCCCCCAGACCCCCCTAGCGGAGTGACGCCTAAGACGTCACAAAACGGCCGAGCCCTTGCATCTCACTCTTTGCCAACAAATTAACTTGAGAGCTCTGCATTCGCGAGGTTGAGCAATTTGTTACACATAACTGATTCCAAACAGAACAGTTGTAACCAAAATGAATCATCAAATAATCTGAATTGGGTTGCAGTAGGGACTGTAAGAGCGTTAGCCGAATACAAACAAACAAACACTTTATTTACCGAGGGTGGAGTACATCTATAGAAATGGATAGATGTGGGTTTGTTACTGCTTTGTTACTTTCCATCATGACGGGCGCAAAAAAAACGAAAAGTTTACGAACAAAACAACATCTAAACAAGCCTCCGAAGCTTTCACTTAGGCGTCCTTCACCCCACCCCTGCAAAAATCTCTACCGTATGTTATATCCGGAAAGCTTTGTAACCCAGCCCGCGCGCAATTAGCCGGTTTGTTTTGTTGACGTATAAATATAGAAACATAACCAGACGTTTGCATCCTCATGGTTTAATAGAGCAAGTTTAACAAAGAAAATACAGTGAGCAGCGAGGAGTTCAAGCAAAATGCTGGCAAATTTTGCAAGGGGCAGCTCACAAGTCGATTGGTGTGAATCGAATTATGCTCATGTGGCTTTTATTGCCGAGTTTTACAACACGGTACAGCAACTCGGCACGTTTTGTTTTTGCCTTTAACTAAGCGCTTGAGATCATTTTTCAACGTTCAGAAGGAACAGCATTAATACAGATGTTTTTTTACTCAGGTCAGCAACGCAATCTTCCTTGTTCTACCGCCTTTCTTCATGTAAGTATTATGTTTTACCTCATATCTTCAGCTTTAATTATGTTGGGTTTACTTTTGCGCTCGAGTAACCTTGAACTTCCTTTTTTATTTATTTACTTTTTCCTCTCCAACGCGTACAGATGCTACGCTATAACATGTATTTGCGGGCGCGGTGTAATATATTACTGGAGATTAAAATCATTCAAGAGAATAAGGTATATACTTGAATAAGAAACGCAAACGCACACAAAATTACTCCGAAAACATGAAACTATGATTAAGATTTCCACGCTGTCGACTTTTTATAACTGAGATGATTTCGCTGTCGAAGACAAGATATTTACCTAACTTATAATTATGGGGATTGATTTTAATTTGACAAGTTTGTTTTGTTGTAGCTGACTTATGAGTAAGTACCACAGAAATATGACACGTTCACGACACGCTGAATTTATACTGGCATTTCTGAACAGCTTTCAAATCAAAAGAGAACAGAAAATATACATATGAAAGACGTCTACTGCAGGTACGGGTAAAGTACCTGTTCATAAGAAATGGGCCAATTTTGAACATATTTGCATATCTAAAGTTTTCATAAAGTACATACAAATAATTTGCTTGGCAAATAGACATCAGACGGTCTCCCAATTTTTTTGTCAACCGTTACTTACACAAGTGAAAGATAAAACTCTCAGCGTTGCTTGGAACGACGTACTCCTGCGAATAGAGCGGCAACCTGTAAACAGCTGGCGAAAACTGCTTGAGCTGTGCACTTAGTCTCATACATATCACAGGAACAGCAGGAGATCTGTATGGTGTTTTGCCTTACTTTAGAAAAGCTGTATTTATTGCATAAAAATTGCTTCACTGGTGTAGTCTATAGCCAGCATGATATGTGACGGGCGTTTCTCATCGGGGGCGGTCAAAGATATCGTCTGAAAATAACTTCTCCATCTCGCTGTGACCACACTGGGAATTTTACCTTGTTTGTGTTTAATGGGCTATCGTAAGCGCAAAACTCTAATGGAACAAATTACTAGAATCATATTTTGTTTTGTCTTCAGCATATGAAAGTGCTAACATCTTCAGTTGGACCACCTGTGGGGCGTGGTCGACAACTTACAAACAAAAAAAAAAAACAGCTGTGCATTTATAAAGATTCCGCGCTACTGTTCTGTGAGTGTGAAAAAAATCTTATCAATCTCGACTAAATTATCCGTACATTTTACTTTCAGCAGATGAAAAACAGAAAAGAAATGTTCGCAAGTCATACGGAGTTCAGTTAAACTTGACATGAGGTCAGGTTGTGCTGATGAACATGCCGTGCATGCGATCAAGTGCGACGGAATAGCAGAGATAGTAACCAGTTCATTTTCAAGTAGTAGTCCATCGTGAAACACACCGGGAAAACTAAGAGAAAAAAATTGACGCAAAGAAACAGTAAAGAATAACACTTATCTTTTTTTTAACCCTTTCACTGCCAAGGGCGACTTAATAGATTTTACTCTGTCTAACGCCCGGGGGGGCTCCTCAACAAAGTTTAATACGGGGAGGCTCCGCCCCGAGGTTCAAACTCTTACCCTTTCATATACCATTTTGGCAGAAAAGGTACCCCTTTTATATACCTTTTATTGAAAAAAGGTGCCGTTTTCACATAACTTCTTTAGGAAGTCTTGTTCTCATTTTCATGTAGTGCTTAATAAATAACCTGATACAGCCATAAGGGGTGTCTATTCGAAATATTATAATTAAAGGCCCTTTTAAATACCTAAATGACCGATTTCCCTACCCTTTTATATACCTCAACTTGTGAAATCCCTGCCCTTTTATATACCTGAAGCCTGAAAAAGGTACCCCTTTCGGGTGGAGCCTCCCCGTATAGGCCATTATAGGGAGTACCCCCTCCCCCCCGGGTCCAACGCCAGACGATTTCACTCGTCAAAGGGAGACCCCTTGGCAGTGAAAGGGTTTAAAGTACCAGCTCCTATGTTCGCAATCTATACAGGACTGTGGCTAGTACGAGAATGAAACCGAGGCGCTTGCTTCAGTCATTTTTCCCGCTTTGTTTGGACGGGGGAAAGCAAAGCACCGCTGAATAACTAGGAAGAGAATTTAGCCCTGGATATTGCCTTGTTTTTATTTCTGGCTACGGCCCTGCTATAGCTAAACCTAGAATTCATCACCTAAAGAACGGAAAATATCCATTGCCTTGGTGTTCCTCATTTTGAACAATTTTTGGTTCTATTCGGTTTATTACTATTACTGTTGCCATAGGAGGCGCGGTGGCCTCACGGTTCACGCTTAATGCGCTCGTTCCCGGAACGAGGGGTCCGGTTTCGAACCCTGGGGCCTGTTTCTCGAAGCTTCCGGTAATTGCCGGGCCCGTTAAGCTGTTTTGTTTTCCATTAGGGATGGCAGTTTCAAAAGTTTTGAAAATGGTACAGTAAAGTTATCAGCTAAAGAGACAAAATGGACTTCATTCAGAGGTCAGAACACACCCTACATTTCTTGAGACTTTGATTGGGTCTTTCTTCACGTACCGGAAAGCACTGTATTCTTGGTAAACTTGGGAATAGTCTTTATTTGGAGTTGTTTCCTGTCTTTTATTTCTCTTGTTTTACGTAAGTTTACGTAATCTGTGCTCCGGTGGCACAGAAAGAACCCTCTGATTTCAAAATATGATTTCGGGCCAGTTAATGACGACTTTATCAAACTCCATTGATCTTATACAAGTCGACTTCCTTTTGTTGCAGATACTTGTTTCGTCCATACTCTAAGCACGTCTGCTCTGGAGTGAACATTATCTGGGCTTTGTTTATCGTGATTGGAGTCAGTTCAGCGTATTTCCACGCCACTCTCAGCCTAGTGGGTCAGCTACTTGACGAACTCGCCAACTGTGGGGTTTGATGGTTGCATTTGCCTTGTGGACGCCTAAGTGGATGCTCGCTCACGGACCGTTTGGGGAAGACAGGTATATGATTTGAGCGGGCAAAGTCAATCAAATCCTGCACTGTGATTGGCTACTCGAGCGCGCAAGAAGGGACTAACGTATCCACTCGGTCGGGAGTACAAGTAGTATCCCGCAAGATATTGGCGTTCTTCATGCCATGATAAACACCGATAAACCCTTTCACAAGAAAATCGCGGTGACTGGATATCGAGTCAAACTTGACAAAGGGACTGAGAAAACACGGGTGGCTCGTAATTTACTCATATTCTTCTCAAACTCAATGATAATTCAAAGGAAATCATGACCGTGACAGTCTTTGGATATCTGATCTTAATTAGCATTGATTTTTACGACTTTAGTTTTCTGTTTTCTCCTTAGTCTCGAACTTCGTCAAAAATACTCCGCTACGCATCGTATTTCCGACTCTCTTCTCGGTGTTTGGAAATATGACCACTCATTCTTTAGTCAAAAAAACAAGATACCGCTATCTTCTATTTTTCATATTCATATCCTGTTCCTCCAAGAAATCATTTGAAGCATTATCGTCTTCCTTTTTCTAAACAGAGAGACGTTTCAGTATGCTATCCTGGCAGTATCGTTGATTTGTACTTGGCTGGGTTTTGTTTACCCCGTGGCTAACGCGTTCGTGTTGATGACCTTTGGAGCTCCGTTCCTCTTCATGCTGTTTGCTGAATTGAAAAGGTAACTCGAACTCCTCTTTTCTCAGTTATAAGAACGTTTTACTGTTATTTTCGACGCGAGGCTCAACCACGACTAAATGCTCTCATTTGTTTGATGCAAAACAAGTGTCCGGCTCATTTTAAGGTAAAGCACATTCTCCTTGCAGCTCCTGGTACTTTACCGGAAATAAAAGATAAGGTTTAAATAGTGCTCACGCAAATCGGCAAGCAAAAATGTTGAAGTGTACTGGGAGGTTGCGAATGCTTCTTAAGATAAACGTAGTTCTGCCTTGGCGGACAAATCGAGTTGTTTTACATGAGGTTATACTTAAGACACCAGTAAAATTTAGTTACTATCATTTTTCCGTACACAGCTGTCAAAATTTGAAAGTCAGGAGATTGGGATTTACGTGTGCTGGATGGTGGTTTGTTGCCGTGCTCTTCTGGGTGAATGACAGAGTATTCTGTGATATATGGAGGTCCGTGCCGTTCCCTTATCTCCACTGCGCATGGCACATACTCATATTTATCGCCGGATACACTGGTTGTGTCCTCGGCGCATACTTCTACGCTGCAAGAGAGTTTCCACAGCTTCACCCAGCGCTAACCTTCTGGCCTCGTTGGTCATTTGAATGGGGAGTTCCCTACATAGTGTTGAGGGGGATTCCAAAAGAGGGCAACCCGTGAGAAAATAATGTCACACAGAAGGAAATATCTGGTTTTCGAACTACTGCTAACGCTGCTACCTGGAACCAGGGATAACGCTGTTAAGGCAATGGAAATATTTTCACGTGGAGACGACAATGACACTGTTAGGGATACACGGCAACAAGCTATGTTACCACAAAATCAGCTCATAAGTTACAGAGGGCCGTGCTAGCAAAGAGCAGACAGAGTTGACTCGACGAAGTAACTGAAACTGGGTGTCAAGAAAGAAAAAAAATAACCTCTTTGTCACACAAAATGCGAATATGCGAGGAAAGCTAAATTGGAAAACCGACAATCACAAGATGTGCAAGTTCTTCATTACTTGCAGCTGCCCTCATAACGACACGAAAGCTGCATCTCAAAATGCTACCAGAGGAATTTCAGGCAGAAGATAGGATATCGAACTAGCTTTTTACGCTTGAACAGGAAATAAGCCTCGAATAAAGACTATTCCCAAGTTTACCAAGAATACAGTGCTTTCCGGTACGTGAAGAAAGACCCAATCAAAGTCTCAAGAAATGTAGGGTGTGTTCTGACCTCTGAATGAAGTCCATTTTGTCTCTTTAGCTGATAACTTTACTGTACCATTTTCAAAACTTTTGAAACTGCCATCCCTAATGGAAAACAAAACAGCTTAACGGGCCCGGCAATTACCGGAAGCTTCGAGAAACAGGCCCCAGGGTTCGAAACCGGACCCCTCGTTCCGGGAACGAGCGCATTAAGCGTGAACCGTGAGGCCACCGCGCCTCCTATGGCAACAGTAATAGTAATAAACCGAATAGAACCAAAAATTGTTCAAAATGAGGAACACCAAGGCAATGGATATTTTCCGTTCTTTAGGTGATGAATTCTAGGTTTAGCTATAGCAGGGCCGTAGCCAGAAATAAAAACAAGGCAATATCCAGGGCTAAATTCTCTTCCTAGTTATTCAGCGGTGCTTTGCTTTCCCCCGTCCAAACAAAGCGGGAAAAATGACTGAAGCAAGCGCCTCGGTTTCATTCTCGTACTAGCCACAGTCCTGTATAGATTGCGAACATAGGAGCTGGTACTTTAAACCCTTTCACTGCCAAGGGGTCTCCCTTTGACGAGTGAAATCGTCTGGCGTTGGACCCGGGGGGGAGGGGGTACTCCCTATAATGGCCTATACGGGGAGGCTCCACCCGAAAGGGGTACCTTTTTCAGGCTTCAGGTATATAAAAGGGCAGGGATTTCACAAGTTGAGGTATATAAAAGGGTAGGGAAATCGGTCATTTAGGTATTTAAAAGGGCCTTTAATTATAATATTTCGAATAGACACCCCTTATGGCTGTATCAGGTTATTTATTAAGCACTACATGAAAATGAGAACAAGACTTCCTAAAGAAGTTATGTGAAAACGGCACCTTTTTTCAATAAAAGGTATATAAAAGGGGTACCTTTTCTGCCAAAATGGTATATGAAAGGGTAAGAGTTTGAACCTCGGGGCGGAGCCTCCCCGTATTAAACTTTGTTGAGGAGCCCCCCCGGGCGTTAGACAGAGTAAAATCTATTAAGTCGCCCTTGGCAGTGAAAGGGTTAAAAAAAAGATAAGTGTTATTCTTTACTGTTTCTTTGCGTCAATTTTTTTCTCTTAGTTTTCCCGGTGTGTTTCACGATGGACTACTACTTGAAAATGAACTGGTTACTATCTCTGCTATTCCGTCGCACTTGATCGCATGCACGGCATGTTCATCAGCACAACCTGACCTCATGTCAAGTTTAACTGAACTCCGTATGACTTGCGAACATTTCTTTTCTGTTTTTCATCTGCTGAAAGTAAAATGTACGGATAATTTAGTCGAGATTGATAAGATTTTTTTCACACTCACAGAACAGTAGCGCGGAATCTTTATAAATGCACAGCTGTTTTTTTTTTTGTTTGTAAGTTGTCGACCACGCCCCACAGGTGGTCCAACTGAAGATGTTAGCACTTTCATATGCTGAAGACAAAACAAAATATGATTCTAGTAATTTGTTCCATTAGAGTTTTGCGCTTACGATAGCCCATTAAACACAAACAAGGTAAAATTCCCAGTGTGGTCACAGCGAGATGGAGAAGTTATTTTCAGACGATATCTTTGACCGCCCCCGATGAGAAACGCCCGTCACATATCATGCTGGCTATAGACTACACCAGTGAAGCAATTTTTATGCAATAAATACAGCTTTTCTAAAGTAAGGCAAAACACCATACAGATCTCCTGCTGTTCCTGTGATATGTATGAGACTAAGTGCACAGCTCAAGCAGTTTTCGCCAGCTGTTTACAGGTTGCCGCTCTATTCGCAGGAGTACGTCGTTCCAAGCAACGCTGAGAGTTTTATCTTTCACTTGTGTAAGTAACGGTTGACAAAAAAATTGGGAGACCGTCTGATGTCTATTTGCCAAGCAAATTATTTGTATGTACTTTATGAAAACTTTAGATATGCAAATATGTTCAAAATTGGCCCATTTCTTATGAACAGGTACTTTACCCGTACCTGCAGTAGACGTCTTTCATATGTATATTTTCTGTTCTCTTTTGATTTGAAAGCTGTTCAGAAATGCCAGTATAAATTCAGCGTGTCGTGAACGTGTCATATTTCTGTGGTACTTACTCATAAGTCAGCTACAACAAAACAAACTTGTCAAATTAAAATCAATCCCCATAATTATAAGTTAGGTAAATATCTTGTCTTCGACAGCGAAATCATCTCAGTTATAAAAAGTCGACAGCGTGGAAATCTTAATCATAGTTTCATGTTTTCGGAGTAATTTTGTGTGCGTTTGCGTTTCTTATTCAAGTATATACCTTATTCTCTTGAATGATTTTAATCTCCAGTAATATATTACACCGCGCCCGCAAATACATGTTATAGCGTAGCATCTGTACGCGTTGGAGAGGAAAAAGTAAATAAATAAAAAAGGAAGTTCAAGGTTACTCGAGCGCAAAAGTAAACCCAACATAATTAAAGCTGAAGATATGAGGTAAAACATAATACTTACATGAAGAAAGGCGGTAGAACAAGGAAGATTGCGTTGCTGACCTGAGTAAAAAAACATCTGTATTAATGCTGTTCCTTCTGAACGTTGAAAAATGATCTCAAGCGCTTAGTTAAAGGCAAAAACAAAACGTGCCGAGTTGCTGTACCGTGTTGTAAAACTCGGCAATAAAAGCCACATGAGCATAATTCGATTCACACCAATCGACTTGTGAGCTGCCCCTTGCAAAATTTGCCAGCATTTTGCTTGAACTCCTCGCTGCTCACTGTATTTTCTTTGTTAAACTTGCTCTATTAAACCATGAGGATGCAAACGTCTGGTTATGTTTCTATATTTATACGTCAACAAAACAAACCGGCTAATTGCGCGCGGGCTGGGTTACAAAGCTTTCCGGATATAACATACGGTAGAGATTTTTGCAGGGGTGGGGTGAAGGACGCCTAAGTGAAAGCTTCGGAGGCTTGTTTAGATGTTGTTTTGTTCGTAAACTTTTCGTTTTTTTTGCGCCCGTCATGATGGAAAGTAACAAAGCAGTAACAAACCCACATCTATCCATTTCTATAGATGTACTCCACCCTCGGTAAATAAAGTGTTTGTTTGTTTGTATTCGGCTAACGCTCTTACAGTCCCTACTGCAACCCAATTCAGATTATTTGATGATTCATTTTGGTTACAACTGTTCTGTTTGGAATCAGTTATGTGTAACAAATTGCTCAACCTCGCGAATGCAGAGCTCTCAAGTTAATTTGTTGGCAAAGAGTGAGATGCAAGGGCTCGGCCGTTTTGTGACGTCTTAGGCGTCACTCCGCTAGGGGGGTCTGGGGGCATGTTGCCCCAGAAAATTTTGAAAAAATGGAAGTAGCTAAGACGTGTTTTCCTTCATTCTGAGCAGAAATGTCATGCTTTAAAAGTAAGTATTTAGATTCCACAATTTTCTTTTCGCTGGCTCTGCACAAGAATAAAGCGAGTACAAGCGAGTACAAGCGAGTACAAGCGAGTACAAGCTAGCCAAACAATGACTAACAATTATGAATGTGAAGAATGATCATCGCAGTAAATTTTCCAATTTAAGCAACTGGAAAGAAGAAGCCTGAAAAAATTAGGGCCTCAACGGGATTCGAACCCGGGATTCGAACCCGTGACCTCCGCGATACCGGTGCGATGCTCTACCAACTGAGCTATGAAGCCACACGAGGTCAATTTAGTGAGTTCATATCTTCCCGTGCAGTGAAATGAAGTGACGTAATAATAATAATAATAATAATAATAATAACTTTATTTAAGTGTCGTATGTATTTAGCACAGCAGTGCTAATTGGGGACACTGTAAATAACAACTGAATATTCCAAATAATAACATAAACTATATATGAAATAATTCATATTTGTACTGCGGTTCATATTTGTACTGCGGTTGTAGATGAATGTGAAGAATGATCATCGCAGTAAATTTTCCAATTTAAGCAACTGGAAAGAAGAAGTTTATTATGAAGGAACTTCACTAAAGGAGCAAGGAATCTCAAATGCGTGAGAAATAATAGTTTCCGCGTGAGAGCGTAAGATTGAATTTGTTTGCGTGAGTCTCACGCTCAATGCGCGAGACTTGAGAGCTTTGCGAATGAATCTTCGCGCTGTCTGAATTGGGTAGCAACAGACCAAGTTTTTTCTGTGCTTTTAGACACGATCACAAAAGCAGTGCCGCCTTC
>JAHPZR010031532.1:0-33795 GCA_019787425.1 Platygyra sinensis | reverse complement strand
AAAATTGCACGACTGATTTCCAAAAGTTAGCGGTAACCGTTGTTTTTCATACATAAGGTTCAGGTCAAGCCTTTATTGAAGGTGCGAAGTAAATACTTTTAGCAACTATTAGGGAAGTTCTTATTTTGAGTATTTCAATCTTCCCATTGTTATTTTCGTGTTTGGTCTTGTGACTTTTGACATTCGTTATTTCATGTGTGCTGTAATGTTTCGTGATTCAGCCAAGAGGGTTAAGATCACAAGTTAGCAGTAAAGGACATGCATTAACTCTCACGTGAATTTTTATCTTCTTGGTCTAATGAGCTAACTTTCTATAACATCTTTTGTCCTTTTTTTCATTTTACCAGGATTTTTTTAATTATTTTCAGGATAATGAACGGTTGAAAAGCGCCGTTTAGGATTGTTAACAAACTGCATTTGTATCGTACTCAGTTTTGCTGCTAATTTTTAGCTACTTCTGAACGAACTCGCTCGGGTTTTTGTGTGGTAATTTATAATAATTTTTCTCGTTCAGTCTCTTCAAACCTGCGTTGGACGCAGGCGTTTCGCGCGTCGATCTCGCTTGATTATCAGTGAGAGCTTAATTTTTCATTTTTGCCACTGAATTTTATTGATTGTTATTAATTTTTAATTTGCTTTATGAATTTACCATCAGACTTTGGTGAGAAGATTGACAGAATGATTCCGAAATTGGTTTGCTTGTTTCTTGTCCTGTCCTTTGTCGCGATGTTACGTCAGGTGGAAGGGTGTCTGTGGGGTTCAGGCTGCCACAAAAGAGATTGCAGTTTGAGTTCCTGGTCCAAATGGAGTTCCTGTAGCCAGCCATGTGGTACTGAAGGATTACAGATTCGTTTCCGAAGGGTGACCAGAGCAGCTAAGTGCGGTGGGTACTGTGGGTCACTCACGCAGACTCGGCCTTGTAACAGGGAGTGTCCCAATGGCGGAACTCCAGATCATCTTCGGTGTAACTGTAAAGCTGGTTACAGTGGAAGATGCTGCACTGGAGGTAAACAATAATATTCTTTCATTCGCCCATCCACCCATTCATTCATATGTATTCAACCAACCAGCCAACAATTAATCAAACAATCGGCTAGTTAAACTTAAACATTTAGCCTAACTTTTTAACGTTCGTCGTTTGCAACCCGTGTCAATCATTTCCATCCTTATCCATCTTTGTCCTTTTATGGTTTATTGTTATCTCTTTGGTCTTTTTCTATCTTAGTAAAGTACTATTTTTAGGTTTTATGGCCAAAATAATTAAAAATGCCGCGACTGAGCTCCTTTAAGAGGAAAATGCACAGATGGGATTCATAACGTACCGAAGTCGAGGAGGATAGGAATTGCGCGGTGCAATGTCACGCTAGAAAATTGTATATCTGTTTATCACAGTTGACGGTGGTTGGTCAGATTGGAGTGCTTGGAATTCCTGTAATGAGACCTGTGGAACTGGTTTTCAAGAGCGTTTCCGAAACTGCACACAACCAGCTCCTGAAAATGGCGGGAAACATTGCAAGGGAGAGGGGCAGCAAAAACAGTTGTGCCAACTACCACCCTGCCCCGGTAAGTAAGAAACAAGCTGTCACGTGAGTATCTAGATCAAAGATGAAAGCCAGTTTATTCTCGCTGCCGAATTATAAGAATAGAGGAAGCCGCGTTAACCCAGAGCCGGATGGAAGTAGCTACTTAGCTTAAGGTGGCCGAACACAGTTTTGGCGCGTGCTTTGTTGATGCAATTCAGCACGTGCACAAGGATTTCAAAAAACAAACATGCCGTCAATAGAGCGATCATTTTATTTACTCAACACCCGCACTATCTGTGTTATTTTTCTCTATAACTGAACGCAATGTATTGATGGCTTTTGTCTTTTATTACAAAGATATGTTAGAAAAGGTGACGCTGCAAAGAACCCAGCAATTTTCAGCTTTTGTTTGTTACCGAAGGAACCCAGTTAAATGCAACGCATGCGTAGTAAGTCGAAAAAATTGTGATTGAGTGAAAAATTTACTTTCGGAGATACGCCTATTTCTCGAGAACCACTCATTAGAATTTCACGAAATTTAGAGCGAAAATACTTTAGGAAATAAGTAACTGGAGGATTCAAAAAAATTAAAATTTAACAAAGGAAATTCAAGATATGCCAGTGGACCTTCAACGAGGGATAATTAAAGATCTGTTTGTTAAATTATTATTTAAATAGCGCTAACATGTGAGTATCGTTACAAGCTTGTTGCATGCAAATTATAAAAAAAATCTAATGACTAGATTTTCTGCAAATAAACAAAACCGATTTTAAACGCCTTAACTTGCTTGCTGCCATTTTTGGCGACCAAAGGATCAAGGGTTTTAGAAGCAAAAAGGTATGAAAAACTGTGTTCAGCCACCTTAAAGAAATAGAGGAAAACTAACCTTAAGTATGAACAAAGTTATTAGTTTACAAATAAACTGTCGAGCTGTGTACCGGGTAAGGGAATCTTTTAAGCTGCTTTGTAATGTAGACTTTTTCACATGCCTAAAGGCGAAACATCTCAATGGGCCGCTACACTTCACAATGAAAGGTAGGCCAAAAGCAGGGAGCGAGGAGCTTGATGGTTAGGACACATAATAACTTTGAGAGAACAACGCGGTTCGCAATTCCGCGCGCTCCACAGAGGCAAGGCATGGTAACGAGATATAGAAATTTATAAGATTACGATACATTTGATGTATGTTTTTTCCGTATTGTTACAGTTGATGGAGGCTGGTCAGATTGGAGTGAATGGACGTCCTGTAGCGAGTCATGTGGAGGTTTTCAAGAACGTTTGCGAAATTGCACGAGCCCGGAGCCCAGTTTTGGCGGGAAACCTTGCGAAGGGGAAGAACGGGAAACCTATGAATGCGAGAATCTTTGTGAAGAAGTAATGAACCGTTTGTAAAAAAATTCACGAAGCTACATAAATTTAAGTTTTTGGCAAGGTTTTCCACGTTTTACTGTTTTTATCCATGTTGTTTTTCAATGATTATTTTAAACCATTTAAATTAGGTCAGCTTGCTCAATTTCTGGCATTTTATAAACCAGCTTTTGCACTTGGTATTTTCATATCCATAGCTTTCAATCTCTAAGTAATCGTGTTCTGACGTGCTTTTGAACTTAGCAAATTTATTCGTAACAGTTACATGAATTTTGACATGAAACACAAGGGCCTTTCTAAGTTATTATTTATAATAAAGTAGAGTAAAGCTTTTCAAACGTTGTCTTCTTTGCTTCACTGTGTACCGCTTTTGCCGTCATCTACTGCGTAGGGACTTTAAACAAAATAACACAAGAAGCTCTTGGTTAGTCTTGCACTCTTTCCCTTTTTGCACAAGACTCTATTGGCGACATTTAAGAATATGTGAAGAATAAACCCAAGGTCACGATAAGATTTTGGTTAAGAAAAGTATTTTTGTGTGTTGATGGAAAGTGAAATACGACAAAGTAAATGAAGTTTATTTGACTGTTGAAAAGAAAATGGCAAATAGTTTCCTTTGTCTAACAAAATCTGGTAACAAAAGGAGAAAACCATACGTATAACGTAGAGCGATCATAGGCGTACGGACTCCTTCGGACTTGGGGGGTGACTGGAGGGTAGGGGGGGGGGGGCGGTGACCTTCTTGGATTATCTTAACCGAAAAAATACGCAATGCCCGAATGCCTGAGTAGTGAAATCGGGATGCAAACGCACTCAAATGGCGTGAAAAACGGAACATTCTCAAAGATTGCCATATTAAAAGCTTGCATACTCAATGACCTATATCAACAGTCTCAATCTAGTAAAATCTAAAACTTCTTGAAAGAAAAAAAATTTTTCTTTTCATGGCGTTAAATTCACCGATCGGCTGATCAGGAACAGAGACTTCTGTGTTTCAAGATGAACCATTTCGACGACCGCTTGTTACAGAAGCTATTCTTTGTTCGAGACAAGCGTCTCGACATATTCGAGACGTGCAAAGAACAACATGACGCTTTGCTAAAAGTCTTTCGAGATAGTCTTCTTGGCCACAACAGACCTGCAGCGTACACTGTAAGCCTTTCATGAATTTAGAAACCAGAAAATAGAACATCCCCTGTTAAGATATTCCAAACGGCTCTTTCCAAAGCTTTCACAAAAACAGAAGTCTTGGTCTTTGTTTGCTTTGATTCGTATTCTTGTTTTGTAAGCCCAGGTCACCCATTGGAGCGTATGCACATGACGTCATTGCAGTCATGTTGGTGTTCCAAAACAATGAAATGGCGTCCATGTTGTTGCACCAAAACCAATCCCGTGCGGGAATTCAATTTTTTCTTATGTAAACACGTTCTTCCGTTCCAATAAATTTGCATGGGTGCTGTATACGCTCTGTATCATGGTCTCTTGTCTGTATCATTTCCTTCTAAGTATTTTTTGCAGAACAAATGTCAGAGAAAGTAGCTTACAAGCCTTAAAACCTAAAAGGAAAGACCGAAAAGGAAAGGAAAGGCCGCTGTCTCTACTGATTACCAAGGCTTTTTCGGTGCGCCAACGATACTTCAGCTCAGCAGCAGATACAAATTGTACACTTTTAAGTATAAACTCTCCTAAGAAACCACTTGACGGCCTACAGAATCGCGGGCAGACGTCTAATTAAAGAGAGATTCATAAAAAGTAGAAACGAGTTTGGAAATCATCCAACAGCTTATTTGTAATGTTTGTCGTTCCCCGAATCATGAGCGTTTACGTAATTTCCGTATAACTTGAGGCCCCCTCGCCTCCGCCCTCCGCTCGAACTCCTATGAAAGCGATAAAGCACGTGCACAATGTAACAAAATACTGACACCGTGCAGTCTTATTTAACTGAAATGTAAGAATATACGCAAGAATATTTTCAGCATTAAGTCAGTAGAAAAATACTAACTATTCAGCCCGGGCATAAAAAATACACATTTTTCATAACACCAATAGCGAAAGCAACCTAGCTCAATATGCCACCGATGCCTACCCAAAACGATACGATTAGTTATTTACCGGATTACCCAAATGACATGATATCTTCGCCATTATATCTGGTCAGTGACTCGATATCGCAGGATATCAGGACACGGCCTCTGATTGGCTAATTGCGACTATTGGCATGGTAAATGATAGTGTAACAATCTTTGTATGTTCTCTTTGGTTAGCATACTGAAAGCCACTTACAGAAAGTCTTTCCTTGCTAATTCGTTGCATATCAACTCTAAAAATAATCAAATAGTCCTGGACGTAGGTGGGATGGGAAGGAAAAAGCTGGAGATCTCGAGGTCGTCCACTGTACTCTCTTTTTTCCGATCTTTTTACACTTTCCGCTCCTCATTTCTAACTGCGTTTTGAGTCACCTCCATCGTTTCAATAATCACCGAAATGAAAAAGTTCAAAGCTGTATTAAATTTGGCCCTGGCCTTAGTCTAGAAACTGAGAAACCGCGAACTGTCGCCCTTCCGCTTTCCCGCGCAACGCTTGGCCTGATGGGAAGAAGGGATTCATTTCTTTTCGAGCAGGGAATGGAACGACTCTTGTTTACGAGCATAGCAACATGGCGCCAAGGATGAAGTTGTTGAAGAACTATTTGTCTCCGTAAAACCTGTTTCACGGAGTTTAACTCATGGCACGAGCCGGAGGTAAGCCTGCAACTTTACTGTCCCTCCAAGGTGTGAGTGACTTATTGTTATTTTAAGAGGGTTTGTTAGTTACGGTTGTAATAGTTTCCAGGTATTCTCCCTCTGAACATGTACATGTGCGTCCGATCGTTGTTCTCTGATTTCTCTCGACTTATATGTTTGTTTTTGTTTTTGTTCTGTACTTGTTAATGATAAGGCCTGTTAGGAAACTAAGCTGCTTGTTAAAGTTGCATGTAAGTTTAAATATGTTACATTCCTGTACAGTGTATGTTGGATAGGACTTAGGAGAGAGGCATGAAACGTTTGCTGGCCTGGCGGGATATTTTTTGTCGACAATATTGAGAAATAATGCAACAAAAGATTGCTTGAATGGTCACTTTTGTTTTCTCTTCCACTGTTTCAGGCTCAGTCTTGACTCCTCACTTGCTGAAGAGCAGAACTGGCGAATTTGATCTTGAGAGCATCAGTTTTTTGGATCTCAGTGGAATGGGTAGGTACATGTACAAGAAGTACATAGTAGGGGTATAGAATGGTGAAATCCGAGATCTTGCCATGAGACAGAGACCCTTTTAAAATCTAAAAACGAGACTTGATTAAGTGTACACCTCGAATAAGCGTCCACAATGAAGTTAGAAAAAGTTAATAAGCACCCAGCCTTGAATAAGCTCCCACCCCCAAAAAGTACTCTTAAGCACCCAACCTCGAATAAGCAACCCCCCTCACTTATTGAGCTTAGCAACAATGGCATTGCAGTTGATTGAGAATTATGATAGCTTAACCCTTTAATGCCCAATAGTGACTTATAGATTTTACTCTGTCTAAAGCCAGATGATTTTACCCATCAAAGGGAGACCCCTTGGGCACTAAAGGGTTAAAAAACTATCTCCTTTAACCCTTTAATGCCCAATAGTGACTTATAGATTTTACTCTGTCTAACGCCAGACGATTTTACTCGTCGACAAAGGGAGACTCCTTGGGCACTAAAGGGTTAAGAGACTTCTGCAAAGCCCGATCAATGAGTTGTTAGTCCTGGGCTTAAACCAAACAATGAACCGTGACTATTTATGTGCTTTAATATTTGGTCATATTTTGTTCTTATTTATCGTTTTGTTACAAAAAAAACTGTAAGTAAGTAAGTAAGTGTTTACGTACTGAAACTGCTGAAAATTTAATAAGCGCCTAGCCTCGAATATGCACCCACCATGAAAAAGCACCCACCCTGAAAGTCCAAAAATTAAATAAGCACCCTTGGGTGCTTAATCGCATAAATATGGTATCTGAGCTCAAGAGATTTCAGTCCAAAAATCTGAGTGCAAGACACTGTGATTGAGGAAAATGAGCATGAGACTTTTCTTTTATAGCACTCTATGCCTTGCACTACCATAGCAGCTAGAAATAATTCAAAATAAATGGGAACCAGTTGGTTTCATAGTCCATCACAAGAGCATGCAAGACTTACTAGCCGAGGCATTGGTGGCTACTTACAGTATGAAGTAGTCTTAGATTCTGCACTCTCTTTGTTGTACAGAAGTGGGTCTTCCACTCTACGTTTTAGCTTCATTTTGTATTTCTGGACAACCTGTCAGGTCATCATGCAACAAGTCATGTTCTCTCCCAGGACACTAGTGAGATGTGAAAAATACATGTATGTACATGTTTGCACATTACAATCTAACTATAAATTCCCCAGTTTCCCAAGTGAACACTCCCTAGACCATTTAAAATTTATGACATGCACCGTATGTGTGTTTATTACAATTTAGAGATATAACATAATAATGTTATTAGGCAACACTGGATTGGTAAATCATAGAATATTGCTCGAGTCACTTGTATTTTCTCAGTATACAGTCGTGTACACATGAGGCACGATGTAATTGTGTATAGCAAGAAAATACAAGTGACAGAAAGTATAATTATAAAAGTACTAATAATAAAATGCAATGTGTTCTCTAGGTTTGCAAGATGTCAGCTGTTTAAGTGACTGTATGGGACTGCTGCACCTGGATCTTGCCAAAAATAATATTTCTGATCTGAAGGATCTGGGTAGGTTTAGAACTTTATACTAACAGCTACACTCCTTGACAGGGGTTTCAATAACATTAGTTATAAGCGGGCAGTGAAGGTGTAATAGGCAGCTGTGACCACTAAAGGGGGGTCTGGAGGCATGCTCCCCCAGAAAAATTGAAATCTAGAAGCTTGGAAATGCGATTTCCAGCGTTCTGGGCATCAAAAAGCGTGCTGTTATGTGGTATTTAAAAATTTCAGTGGTCGCCACCGTTGTTTTATTTGCTTTTTAGTATTAAGATCATTTTCATTAATAAAATCCAAACAGACGGCAGTAAGAGGTCCTACAATGGCGGCCGTAGACCGCCGGTAACCAGCTTTCATTGAAACCCCTGCCTTGACCAATTAACTAAATCAGACTGACAAAATTTTGAGTGGCAAATTGCTTTTTTAATTGATTACAAGTATCAGTTTGCAAACAACATGTACGTGTGTTTGTGTATTGAGATTGCTGTCTTCAATAGACGATTTCTTCAACTGCAAGAAAAGCTGCTGAAAGGGGGAGAAAACTGAAATCAAGCAGTCCATATTGCAAAGTCCTTCGACCAAAGAAGATGAGGAGCAGCCCCTTTTTGTTCATCTTTGAGTGAAGCAACATTGAAATCTCTCTTAACAGGATTCCTGTTTTTAAAAAATCAACTGGGCCACTCCATCACGGCACTCGTCAGTGATGACAACTCTTGCAAGCCACAAAACGCAACTGGATGTGATCATGATCAGCTGCTGTCAAGGTGATGACATTTTTTTGTCACCTTTCAATTAATGGGAATTTTTCGTCCCTGGAGAAATGGAGAATTCACTTTTTTCCAAAGATGTCTACAGCCCCTCTATTTTTCTCGGTCCCCACCCCCTATCCAGTCAAGTTTTGCACTGGGGTCCAGTTCTCTCATGTTCAACAATTGAATAAAAATACAAGAAAATAGAGAACTGTGAACAGTCTGTTTTTGAAAATTGAGGAATATTCTTGGATATTCCCCAGTTTCAGACATGGAATTTTCGGTCATGTGACATGTTTAGATCAATCGGCGTTATTGCAATTGCACATAAAAATTCTAAGAGAAGTGCAACATAAATACAGGCCATCTGATAGGGTGCAGAAAAAATGGAAAAGTATGCGGAAAAGATGCCAGAGTATGGGGAAATTTCCAAAATTAATAAAACTGTACGTGTTCCCTTGGCATTTTTTTAATGTAAAAATACACTTTAACGTCTTACCAAGAAGTTTAGTCCTTTATGACATGCTTAGCCTTTTGTTGCCATTCATGGACAGGTATTTCTTCATTCAACGCAGTTTTTCCATTAGTTTTGTTGTCAAGTTTCTCCAAAGCTTAGTAACCAGGCATTAAATCGGACAAGGAAAACTGGACACCGGAAGTCTTAAACTACATGTAGAACCCCGGCTCATCAAAGAAGATGCATGGAACGCCTGGAGGTTTAATTAAAATTGTTTACGAACAAAAAGGTGTGCTTTTGTCCCTGTTTTGGGTGAATAACTTCTTCAAAATGATCAATCCCTTTGCTATTTTTGCTTCTGAGGATGGTAAGCAGTTGCTTTCTTGTTCATATGTAACAATTTTCTAGTTTAATGCGGAAAAATGCCCCAAGGATGCGGAGGATGCGGAAGTAGGTGAATTATGTGGATCGCACCTCCACATCCTGTCAGATGCTCTGTTAGATATATCTTTCCTGTCTCTCACCATACCTTCTTATCATGTTGCCTGACAAATTTAAGGAGGACAGATTTGAAAGGTCCTCAACTCCATCTAAAAATAATCAAATTTTAGTTTCACATTGCAAACCTGCATTGTAAAGAATGTACATGGATTTTAATTTATTTAAAAACCTCTTCTACATGTTGCCCATACAGTAGGAGGGCTGGTGGCCTTATGGTTAATTAACTTGATTCGGATCTAGTGGTACAAACAAAATTAATGCCTGGGGTAACCCTGCAATGGCTAGTATCAACAGAGGATTCAAAATACTCCTAGTCACTTCATTCTTCAGAAACTGGAGATAGCCACTGACCTGATGTGTCACATGCAGCTTGTATGCAGACTTTTTACAGTGGACAAAAACAATAAACCATAGCATGCTATCAGCCAATCAGAATACCAAAGCTATTGCATGTGACTGTACATGTAGTACTGATGTATTAAACTATATAATATGACTTGTAGATACATGGACAGATAAATTATGTTCACACATGCATAAACAATGAATAAGGGTAACTACGCTCGGCAATTTAGCACTTGTGTGTCCTTCTAACACTTACCAAGGGAAGACAACTTGTTACAAGAAACATTCAAGGTTTCAAGCAGCTTCAGCTCACCTGAATATGAAGATTGGAGCACAAATTTATCAAAGAGTTCTAAATCAAAGAAGAGATCAACTATGACTGCATTCAATCTTTTCACTCAGAAATATGTCCATGCCAATGGCTGTTTTCAACTTTTCTTGAAAGTAACAAGTCAATGTGTTCCCAGTGTAACAAATTTTGCCCTCTTACATGTAAGCTGGCATCTGCAATAAGTTGTCCAGAAACTGCTTCTCAATAGTGTGCAAACTACTAGCTACTTCACTGGGAATATAATGAACGATAATATTTCCTATGCTTGTACATGTAGTGACAGTGTTTGCAGAACTTTAAAAGATTATATGATTATACAATCATGTACTGTACTACTGCAGTTTTCAAACAAGTGTACTGTACATGAACTTGTACACAGCACATGGGTTTCAATGATATGGGCAGTCAAACCTCTACAGACACCTGCTGGAATTGGATGCTTTCCATACATGAAGCTGGACACTTACATGTAGCCAAGATTAATTCCAGTCACCTCCTATAAGCACTTTTCATGCTCCACGAGTATTTGCTTGTGGAACTTTGGTGTGACAATACCTATATATATACACTGTACCTGTACGCATAAAGTTCTAAACCTACCCAGATCCTTCAGATCAGAAATATTATTTTTGGCAAGATCCAGGTGCAGCAGTCCCATACAGTCACTTAAACAGCTGACATCTTGCAAACCTAGAGAACACATTGCATTTTATTATTAGTACTTTTATAATTATACTTTCTGTCACTTGTATTTTCTTGCTATACACAATTACATCGTGCCTCATGTGTACACGACTGTATACTGAGAAAATACAAGTGACTCGAGCAATATTCTATGATTTACCAATCCAGTGTTGCCTAATAACATTATTATGTTATATCTCTAAATTGTAATAAACACACATACGGTGCATGTCATAAATTTTAAATGGTCTAGGGAGTGTTCACTTGGGAAACTGGGGAATTTATAGTTAGATTGTAATGTGCAAACATGTACATACATGTATTTTTCACATCTCACTAGTGTCCTGGGAGAGAACATGACTTGTTGCATGATGACCTGACAGGTTGTCCAGAAATACAAAATGAAGCTAAAACGTAGAGTGGAAGACCCACTTCTGTACAACAAAGAGAGTGCAGAATCTAAGACTACTTCATACTGTAAGTAGCCACCAATGCCTCGGCTAGTAAGTCTTGCATGCTCTTGTGATGGACTATGAAACCAACTGGTTCCCATTTATTTTGAATTATTTCTAGCTGCTATGGTAGTGCAAGGCATAGAGTGCTATAAAAGAAAAGTCTCATGCTCATTTTCCTCAATCACAGTGTCTTGCACTCAGATTTTTGGACTGAAATCTCTTGAGCTCAGATACCATATTTATGCGATTAAGCACCCAAGGGTGCTTATTTAATTTTTGGACTTTCAGGGTGGGTGCTTTTTCATGGTGGGTGCATATTCGAGGCTAGGCGCTTATTAAATTTTCAGCAGTTTCAGTACGTAAACACTTACTTACTTACTTACAGTTTTTTTTGTAACAAAACGATAAATAAGAACAAAATATGACCAAATATTAAAGCACATAAATAGTCACGGTTCATTGTTTGGTTTAAGCCCAGGACTAACAACTCATTGATCGGGCTTTGCAGAAGTCTCTTAACCCTTTAGTGCCCAAGGAGTCTCCCTTTGTCGACGAGTAAAATCGTCTGGCGTTAGACAGAGTAAAATCTATAAGTCACTATTGGGCATTAAAGGGTTAAAGGAGATAGTTTTTTAACCCTTTAGTGCCCAAGGGGTCTCCCTTTGATGGGTAAAATCATCTGGCTTTAGACAGAGTAAAATCTATAAGTCACTATTGGGCATTAAAGGGTTAAGCTATCATAATTCTCAATCAACTGCAATGCCATTGTTGCTAAGCTCAATAAGTGAGGGGGGTTGCTTATTCGAGGTTGGGTGCTTAAGAGTACTTTTTGGGGGTGGGAGCTTATTCAAGGCTGGGTGCTTATTAACTTTTTCTAACTTCATTGTGGACGCTTATTCGAGGTGTACACTTAATCAAGTCTCGTTTTTAGATTTTAAAAGGGTCTCTGTCTCATGGCAAGATCTCGGATTTCACCATTCTATACCCCTACTATGTACTTCTTGTACATGTACCTACCCATTCCACTGAGATCCAAAAAACTGATGCTCTCAAGATCAAATTCGCCAGTTCTGCTCTTCAGCAAGTGAGGAGTCAAGACTGAGCCTGAAACAGTGGAAGAGAAAACAAAAGTGACCATTCAAGCAATCTTTTGTTGCATTATTTCTCAATATTGTCGACAAAAAATATCCCGCCAGGCCAGCAAACGTTTCATGCCTCTCTCCTAAGTCCTATCCAACATACACTGTACAGGAATGTAACATATTTAAACTTACATGCAACTTTAACAAGCAGCTTAGTTTCCTAACAGGCCTTATCATTAACAAGTACAGAACAAAAACAAAAACAAACATATAAGTCGAGAGAAATCAGAGAACAACGATCGGACGCACATGTACATGTTCAGAGGGAGAATACCTGGAAACTATTACAACCGTAACTAACAAACCCTCTTAAAATAACAATAAGTCACTCACACCTTGGAGGGACAGTAAAGTTGCAGGCTTACCTCCGGCTCGTGCCATGAGTTAAACTCCGTGAAACAGGTTTTACGGAGACAAATAGTTCTTCAACAACTTCATCCTTGGCGCCATGTTGCTATGCTCGTAAACAAGAGTCGTTCCATTCCCTGCTCGAAAAGAAATGAATCCCTTCTCCCATCAGGCCAAGCGTTGCGCGGGAAAGCGGAAGGGCGACAGTTCGCGGTTTCTCAGTTTCTAGACTAAGGCCAGGGCCAAATTTAATACAGCTTTGAACTTTTTCATTTCGGTGATTATTGAAACGATGGAGGTGACTCAAAACGCAGTTAGAAATGAGGAGCGGAAAGTGTAAAAAGATCGGAAAAAAGGAGTACAGTGGAGCCAGTGGACGACCTCGAGATCTCCAGCTCTTTCCTTCCCATCACAGCTACGTCCAGGACTATTTGATCATTTTTAGAGTTGATATGCAACGAATTAGCAAGGAAAGACTTTCTGTAAGTGGCTTTCAGTATGCTAACCAAAGAGAACATACAAAGATTGTTACACTATCATTTACCATGCCAATAGTCGCAATTAGCCAATCAGAGGCCGTGTCCTGATATCCTGCGATATCGAGTCACTGACCAGATATAATGGCGAAGATATCATGTCATTTGGGTAATCCGGTAAATAACTAATCGTATCGTTTTGGGTAGGCATCGGCGGCATATTGAGCTAGGTTGCTTTCGCTATTGGTGTTATGAAAAATGTGTATTTTTTATGCCCGGGCTGAGTAGTAGTATTTTTCTACTGACTTAATGCTGAAAATATTCTTGCGTATATTCTTACATTTCAGATAAATAAGACTGCACGATGTCAGTGTTTTGTTACATTGTGCACGTGCTTTATCACTTTCATAGGAGTTCGAGCGGAGGGCGGAGGCGAGGGGGCCTCAAGTTATACGGAAATTACGTAAACGCTCATGATTCGGGGAACGACATTTGAGAGAAAACATTACAAAGTAAAGCTGTTGGAATGATTTCCCAAACTCGTTTCTACTTTTTATGAATCTCTCTTTAATTAGACGTCTGCCCGCGATTCTGTAGGCCGTCAAGTGGTTTCTTAGGAGAGTTTATACTTAAAAGTGTACAATTTGTATCTGCTGCTGAGCTGAAGTATCGTTGGCGCACCGAAAAAGCCGTGGTAATCAGTAGAGACAGCGGCCTTTCCTTTCCTTTTCGGTCTTTCCTTTTAGGTTTTAAGGCTTGTAAGCTACTTTCTCTGACATTTGTTCTGCAAAAAATACTTAGAAGGAAATGATACAGACAAGAGACCATGATAAAGAGCGTATACAGCACCCATACAAATTTATTGGAACGGAAGAACGTGTTTACATAAGAAAAAATTGAATTCCCGCACGGGATTGGTTTTGGTGCAACAACATGGACGCCATTTCATTGTTTTGGAACACCAACATGACTGCAATGACGTCATGTGCATACGCTCCAATGGGTGACCTGGGCTTACAAAACAAGAATACGAATCAAAGCAAACAAAGACCAAGACTTCTGTTTTTGTGAAAGCTTTGAAAAGAGCCGTTTGGAATATCTTAACAGGGGATGTTCTATTTTCTGGTTTCTAAATTCATGAAAGGCTTACAGTGTACGCTGCAGGTCTGTTGTGGCCAAGAAGACTATCTCGAAAGACTTTTAGCAAAGCGTCATGTTGTTCTTTGCACGTCTCGAATATGTCGAGACGCTTGTCTCGAACAAAGAATAGCTTCTGTAACAAGCGGCCGTCGAAATGGTTCATCTTGAAACACAGAAGTCTCTGTTCCTGATCAGCCGATCGGTGAGTTTAACGCCATGAAAAGAAAAGTTTTTTTTCTTTCAAGAAGTTTTAGATTTTACTAGATTGAGACTGTTGATATAGGTCATTGAGTATGCAAGCTTTTAATATGGCAATCTTTGAGAATGTTCCGTTTTTCACGCCATTTGAGTGCGTTTGCATCCCGATTTCACTACTCAGGCATTCGGGCATTGCGTATTTTTTCGGTTAAGATAATCCAAGAAGGTCACCGCCCCCCCCCCCCTACCCTCCAGTCACCCCCCAAGTCCGAAGGAGTCCGTACGCCTATTATCGCTCTACGTTATACTATGGTTTTCTCCTTTTGTTACCAGATTTTGTTAGACAAAGGAAACTATTTGCCATTTTCTTTTCAACAGTCAAATAAACTTCATTTACTTTGTTGTATTTCACTTTCCATCAACACACAAAAATTATTTTCTTAACCAAAATCTTATCGTGACCTTGGGTTTATTCTTCACATATTCTTAAATGTCGCCAATAGATTCTTGTGCAAAAAGGGAAAGAGTGCAAGACTAACCAAGAGCTTCTTGTGTTATTTTGTTTAAAGTCCCTACAATAGATGACGGCAAAACGGTACACAGTGAAGCAAAGAAGACAACGTTTGAAGAGCTTTACTCTACTTTATAATAAATAATAACTTAGAAAGGCCCTTGTGTTTCATGTCCAAATTTATGTAACTGTTACAAATAAATTTGCTAAGTTCAAAAGCACGTCAGAACACGATTACTTAGAGATTGAAAGCTATGGATATGAAAATACCAAGTGCAAAAGTTGGTTTATTAAATAATGGCACAGAAAAATTGAGCAAGCTGACCTAATTTAAATGGTTTAAAATAATCATTGAAAAACAACATGGATAAAAACAGTAAAACGTGGAAAACCTTGCCAAAAACTTAAATTTATGTAGCTTCGTGAATTTTTTTACAAACGGTTCATTACTTCTTCACAAAGATTCTCGCATTCATAGGTTTCCCGTTCTTCTCCTTCGCAAGGTTTCCCGCCAAAACTGGGCTCCGGGCTCGTGCAATTTCGCAAACGTTCTTGAAAACCTCCACATGACTCGCTACAGGACGTCCATTCACCCCAATTTGACCATCCCCCATCAACTGTAACAATACGAAAAAGCATACATCAATGTATCGAATCTTATAAATTTCTATATCTCGTTACCATGCCTTGCCTCTGTGGAGCGCGCGGAATTGCGAACCGCGTTGTTCTCTCAAAGTTATTATGTGTCCTAACCATCAAGCTCCTCGCTCCCTGCTTTTGGCCTACCTTTCATTGTGAAGTGTAGCGGCCCATTGAGATGTTTCGCCTTTAGGCATGTGAAAAAGTCTACATTACAAAGCAGCTTAAAAGATTCCCTTACCCGGTACACAGCTCGACAGTTTATTTGTAAACTAATAACTTTGTTCATACTTAAGGTTAGTTTTCCTCTATTTCTTTAAGGTGGCTGAACACAGTTTTTCATACCTTTTTGCTTCTAAAACCCTTGATCCTTTGGTCGCCAAAAATGGCAGCAAGCAAGTTAAGGCGTTTAAAATCGGTTTTGTTTATTTGCAGAAAATCTAGTCATTAGATTTTTTTTATAATTTGCATGCAACAAGCTTGTAACGATACTCACATGTTAGCGCTATTTAAATAATAATTTAACAAACAGATCTTTAATTATCCCTCGTTGAAGGTCCACTGGCATATCTTGAATTTCCTTTGTTAAATTTTAATTTTTTTGAATCCTCCAGTTACTTATTTCCTAAAGTATTTTCGCTCTAAATTTCGTGAAATTCTAATGAGTGGTTCTCGAGAAATAGGCGTATCTCCGAAAGTAAATTTTTCACTCAATCACAATTTTTTCGACTTACTACGCATGCGTTGCATTTAACTGGGTTCCTTCGGTAACAAACAAAAGCTGAAAATTGCTGGGTTCTTTGCAGCGTCACCTTTTCTAACATATCTTTGTAATAAAAGACAAAAGCCATCAATACATTGCGTTCAGTTATAGAGAAAAATAACACAGATAGTGCGGGTGTTGAGTAAATAAAATGATCGCTCTATTGACGGCATGTTTGTTTTTTGAAATCCTTGTGCACGTGCTGAATTGCATCAACAAAAGCACGCGCCAAAACTGTGTTCGGCCACCTTAAGCTAAGTAGCTACTTCCATCAATGGGTTAACGCGACTTCTATTCTTATAATTCGGCAGTAAGAATAAACTGGCTTTCATCATTGATCTAGATTACGGCTCACGTGACAGCTTGTTTCTTACTTACCGGGGCAGGGTGGTAGTTGGCACAACTGTTCTTGCTGCGCCTCTCCCTTGCAATGTTTCCCGCCATTTTCAGGTGCTGGCTGTGTGCAGTTTCGGAAACGCTCTTGAAAACCAGTTCCACAGGTCTCATTACAGGAATTCCAAGCACTCCAATCTGACCAACCACCGTCAACTGTGAAAAACAGATGTACAATTTTCTAGCGTCACATTGCATCACGCAATTCCTATCCTCCTCGAATTCGGTACGTTATGAATCGCATCTGTGCATTTTCCTCTAAAAGGAGCTCTCGCGGCAGTTTTAATATTTTGGCCATAAAACCTAAAAATAGTAGTTTACTAAGATAGAAAAAGACCAAAGAGATAACAATAAACCATAAAGCAGCATAAAGAGACAAAGATGAATAAGGATGGAAAAGATTGACAAGGATTACAAACGACGAACGTTAAAAAGTTAGGCTAAACGTTTAATTTTAACTAGCTGATTGTTTGATTAATTGTTGGCTGGTTGGTTGAATACATATGAATGAATGGGTGGATGGGCGAATGAAAGAATATTATTGTTTACCTCCAGTACAGCATCTTCCACTGTAACCAGCTTTACAGTTACACCGAAGATGATCTGGAGTTCCGCCATTGGGACACTCCCTGTTACAAGGCCGAGTCTGCGTGAGTGACCCACAGTACCCACCGCACTTAGCTGCTCTGGTCACCCTTCGGAAACGAATCTGTAATCCTTCAGTACCACATGGCTGGCTACAGGAACTCCATTTGGACCAGGAACTCAAACTGCAATCTCTTTTGTGGCAGCCTGAACCCCACAGACACCCTTCCACCTGACGTAACATCGCGACAAAGGACAGGACAAGAAACAAGCAAACCAATTTCGGAATCATTCTGTCAATCTTCTCACCAAAGTCTGATGTTAGAATTCATAAAGCAAATTAAAAATTAATAACAATCAATAAAATTCAGTGGCAAAAATGAAAAATTAAGCTCTCACTGATAATCAAGCGAGATCGACGCGCGAAACGCCTGCGTCCAACGCAGGTTTGAAGAGACTGAACGAGAAAAATTATTATAAATTACCACACAAAAACCCGAGCGAGTTATACGTCCAGAAGTAGCTAAAAATTAGCAGCAAAACTGAGTACGATACAAGTGCAGTTTGTTAACAATCCTAAACGGCGCTTTTCAACAGTTAATTATCCTGAAAATAATAAAAAAAATCATGGTAAAATGAAAAAAAGGACAAAAGATGTTATAGAAAGTTAGCTCATTAAACCAAGAAGATAAAAATTCGCGTGAGAGTTAATGCATGTCCTTTAATGCTAACTGTGACCTTAACCCCTTGGCTGAATCACGAAACATTACAGCACACATGAAATAACGAATGTCAAAAGTCACAAGACCAAACACGAAAATAACAATCGGAAGATTGAAATACTCAAAATAAGAACTTCCCTAATAGCTGCTAAAAGTATTTACTTCGCACCTTCAATAAAGGCTTGACCTGAACCTTATGAATGAAAAACAACGGTACCGCTAACTTTTAGAAATCAGTCGTGCAATTTTCTCTTCATTACTGCGTTACTCGTATTTTCTTTAGATTTGGTTGTCTATCCTTTCATTCCATCGGCTCTCTTTCACCAGTCAATGTGAATGCTGTCGAAATATCTTTGGCTAAAGTTGCCGTGATTATGCCTGACCGGGATGAAGAGCTAACCTAATCGAATTGCAGTCTTGACCAGCGTTCAAATAACTGAGCAAGGTACAAACGGGATGCAAAAGTAAAGAAACCTTCCCTTCAGCGCTTGCCATGTTTATTTACGAAGACTGGAAAGGAGAAATTTGAAGTAAGTCTCAGTTCTAAATAATGAAACGGTTTCGCCGGACTCGGATGTTTAGGAACCTTGAAAAAAAATAGCTTCGAATTCAAAATAGAGTAAGTGCCATTGAGTAGTCCCGATTGCGCTTTGCGCCTAACAGAGTTTCTTTATATGAGCATGTTTATGTAGCACAATTATCTCTGTATGTGCCTACTAGTGTTAGGTTTGGCTTACCTCTTTAGTCTTCAAAATCGAGTCTGATGCTCTCTCCTCTAGTAGTGACTTATGAAAGTCCTTGCTGCAACTTCGTATACATGTATGCAGAAATGAAGGGAAGTACATCTTTTATATAGTACTGAAGGCGTGAAAAAATATCAATAGAACCAGGCTTCCTTGAGCGCTGGTCCCAAATTCTTTCATGTCTTTGCTAGTGGAACAGAGGTTATCACTACCGGATGAGGTATTTTCAAATGTGACTCAAAATCAGACTTTGTAGGCTTTCAAGTTTTTACGAGAATTGATTGATACACAGTGAATGACTGTTTCACTGTGAGTTTAGGAAGTGTTACATATAAATCGAGATATTTTCTGCACTTTACAGTGTATATGCAGGTCGTAAACAGCTCTAGGTCAATTAGCGGTTCAGGAATAACAGACACCATGTCACGTAACAGCTAGTTCTTCGTGATCTCAGATTTAATCCCTAACACTTTCCTCGTGCTTCTTGTATCTCCGCTCATTCAATAAGATTGAATCACCAAAACCCAGAGTGCAAGTACTAACATAGCCATCACGGCTCTATTTTCATTTTTCAAATAAATTCTTATTTACTTACTCAAATTCGTGCGATTTTTTTTTTAAATGGCTATCAATGAACATGTACGTGTGATGTGCACGTGCATGAGTAGTGAGGGATCGAGCGGAAAAGCCGGGTTTTTCAGCACTGAATTAACTTCTGCGTTCCTAAGTGTAATAGGCCCTTTGCAGTTTACGATCACATGGTACAAAAACCGCCATGCTGGAGAGCAAACCGCCCACTGGGATATCCAAAACAAAAGAATATTTGGTTAAGTTGCTTTGTTTTGGAGGTCCCAGTGGGCAGTTTGCTCTCCAGCATGGCGGTTTTTGTACCATGTGATCGTAACTGCAAAGGCAGGGCCTATTAGGGCATTACTTTCGAGTTCACCCTCGTTCCTAATTGAGGCTCAGTATACATGTATAAGCTTTTAGATGTACCTGCCCAACCTCGTTCCCAAGAAAGAGAGGCGCTGGGAACGTGGTTGGATACCTGCCCTGATTGTCAGGCCAGACGAGTCACACCCTAGGCCACACCCAGATGGTCACACCCGCCACACCCTGGCTGCCTAATGAAAAAAAAATAAATAAATAAAAAATAAAAAATAAAGTTTCACTACTTGTACCCGACCAGCTTACATTCACACTTTCTTAGTTATCAGGTTATACAAACACCAAACAGGCACAGGTAATCTATAGTAAACGATATGTAATTTAAAATTGTTCGGATCAGTATTGGGACTATCCGTTGAAAGAGAGGCTCGACTGTTATCTTTAATTTCCAGTACGAAAGGCGATTATTGGGGGAAAACAAGGTATGACAGGAAGAACTTTCTGTTCGTCGCATCTTTGAAGCGAGGTATTTTATTTTCCTGTCATCAATCATCAAAAGGACCTTATACGCGCTTTCAATATTCTGATTGGTCGTCTGGTCCGCATCTAAAGTTGGAGTAGCTAAGACGTGATACGTAAATGGAAGCCACGGGAAAAGAATGGGAAAAGCATGGCATTGTATGTTTCCATGTCGCTCTATCATTATATTTGAGAAGTGAGGAAACACGAAATGTAGCTCAAAAGAGATATACCATGTATGACCTCAAAGGCAGGAAATGAGAGACAGCTTACTTCGCGGGGAAGAAAATATGGAAAAGCTGCAAGCATGCATGCCAGCCCCCTACGCAGAAGCTCTTTAGGCCGTCATCAGCCTGCGTAGGAAGCTAGCCATATGCTGGTAGCTGACAGGTCTTTCTTTTGTTGGGCTCCAACTGTACGAGATCTAGACTGCACATGTGCCTCGGGGGGTACTTTAGGAATTTCTGGGTTGGGATGTGCCGCTGGGACCCTGGAACCCTTAGTCTATACCAGAGCTAATTCAGCCGAATTTTGCTACTCTATACTATAGTAAACTTCCCAAATCACTCCTATCCTAGATAGGGGTCACTAGCACAGTCTATAAAAGCAAAGCCAAAATAAAACCTTAAGCTTATACCACCAAAATCGCTTCCCTCTTAAAAAAGGATTTATCAATAATGCTGTGGATCGCTGGGCAATGCAAAGCACGTACGTACGTATTATCAAGACAATAAATTGTTTTATTTTATCCTGTATTAATACCACCGATTTCCATCCATCTGAATCCGATTTTTGACAGTTAATAATATCCAGTAACGTTTTATGATAGTCATCGATCAACGCTGTTGACGCTGAGTCGTTCAATTTTTTATATTTTTGAGTAGCAATATCTGGTTTCCTTTGTCTAGATAAAATCTTGAACCAACAGTCTGGCCAGTTTCGTGAAAAATGATACTCTATTCTACTACACCTAAACGCTCAGAGTAAACTGCTGTTGGGTACACGAAGGGAGAAACGAAAAGCATCTCTAACTGAGCAGGGGAATGGGACGAGTCGCCAAAAGCATGGCAACAATGGTGTTAAGGGGGGAGAAACTTAACTACAAGTCTGTTGCTAAGGAAATCTCAAAACCTCCTTTTTTGGCTCCTGAAGTCCAGTGGGCATCAAAGTTTACCGTGTTTGTTCGATTCACGTTTCCTTTAAATGTTTCGAACCACGCCCATATTAGTATGTCACGTGACCACAATAGAAAACGTCTAAAAACTCGGACTGAGCAGATCGTTTTCGAAATACCACAATAAGTTTTGCCAAAACACGGCATTATTTACGACTTGTAGTATGCGTTTGAGGAAATGTACAATATTTCGAAAATTATATAGATCTTTCAACCTCGTTCCCAGGGCCTTTTCCCTAGAACGAGGTTGTCGATCTTTAAGTGCTTTTATAGCCTCTTAAAGATCTATAATTTTCGAAATATTGTACATTTCCTCAAACGCATACTACAAGTTGTAAATAATGCCGTGTTTTGGCAAAACTTATTGTTATATTTCGAAAACGATCTACTCAGTCCGAGTTTTTAGACGTTTTCTATTGTGGTCACGTGACATACCAAATATGGGCGTGGTTCGAAACATTTAAAGGAAACGTGAATCGAACAAACACGGTAAACTTTGATGCCCTCTGGACTTCAGGAGCCAAAAAAGGGAGGTTTTGAGATTTCCTTAGCAACAGACTTGTAGTTAAGTTTCTCCCCCCTTTAAGTCTGATCAGACTGATAGGTCGTCGTAATATTCATCGCTGGGAAACTACTGTACAGGTAGTTTCACGGGTTGAATACTTTTGGCAAGAGTTGGAGGTAGGCCTGCGCTTTTGATGTCACTCGAGGTTGTGAGTGCTTATTTCGAAGAAATGACATGGGAAAGCGGTATGTTTATAGACACTGTTTTTGTAATTCAAATATCTAGGCAATGGAGCAAAAGAACTCTTTGTTCCAGCAACCAACAGTTCTCTGGTTGGTACATAATTAAAATAGGCAACGCCACTAATATCTTCACCAGCAAAAAAAAAAAAGATAAAACAAAACAAAAAAATTGCAACAGCGATTTTTTCGACTTAAAAAAACACCATGAATGATTGCTTTCATTTCATTATCGATCAAGTAAAATCAGAATGCCTTTTTTAGATAGTGGTCGATGAATTTTCATTTGCACAATGCGTAATAAGTTATGGGTGAAAAAAATTTGCAATAGAATAAATTTACATAGAATAAGATGGATAAAGCAGTTGTTAGCCTTGCTGAAGGGGAGGTGGGTGGGGAAAACTATTGTAGCTTTAGCTGTGGAGTAGAGTAGACTTGTGAGAACACAGTGATTTGCATGCAATAGGCTTATGTAAGGTTCTTGGAATCTCCCAGGGCGCCTAAATGGGGCTTTTGCTGTAAACGCACGTGGTTATGGGATTTGATAAAATAGTCATGACATGGCTTTTGCGTGGAGGAGAATACTGACCTATTGACACAGAACATCTCATAAGACTGACCCAGCATTGAATGTTTATTTGAAAGTTGCTTATTTGTAAAAACCCTCGCAAAATGTTCCCTTTTTTCTTGATTATATAAACATGAAATTACACTTTACCACGCATTGCAGCACTGTCCCCTTTGGTTAGAAATAAATGTTGTGAGAAAAGTTGTTTATTTCTTCCAGCTTACATGTTATTATTTGACTGAATTGGCCTAATGTAATTTTCTAGGTTGGCATGCAGAGGGAACTGATCTATATTCACTAAAGTTGTAATGTCAATATATAGTGACTATGGAGGAAAAGAACAGTGTCCATGTTCTCAGTGTTGAACAGTTAAGAGGTACAGTATGTGCAAGTTCTCATTCTACTTTGTATTCTTCCCAGCAGCAGTTTAAAAACCTTGACAGTGCAACCACATTTATTTTTTTAAACATAAACGTAAGTCAGGTGGACCATAAACTTTTATGGGGAGTGGGGTGGGTGGTTTTGGAAAAGATACAATGTATCCTGTACGCAAGCTCAGTTATACCGAAAAAAATTCATGTACATGACCACTCCAGAAAAAAAAATTAATACATGCTCAGTGAGGCAAAAAAGCGTGTTACACTGAAAAAAATGACCACTCCAGAAAAAAATACATGTTCAGTGAGGCAGAAAGGTGTGTTACACTGAAAAAATTCCTGCGCACTTCTTGAGAAAAAATTCCAAGTGGATAAAAGTGTTGGAGAAAACTGCCTATGCTAAATCACCCACCACCACCTGCCACGCAAAAGTCTACTATTACTGACTAGCTAACCCTAAATGTAGTCCCTTACAAGATTTTACAGAGCTCAGTAAAGACGCCCTCATGAAGATCTGTAAAGCTCCATAAAGACACTCAGGCTTAACAGCGTCTTAATTTATGATGGCTTTAATTATGGAACAGATTTATTTTAGTTCCTATCCCGTGCTGCGATTTGGTCTTTTAATAATCATGACAACATCAGTGCAGAAAACCTTTGGAGTGTTGTTTCTCATATCAGAAGCTTGTATGGAAACTTTGTATCTTTCATTGACTTGAAGAGCAAGCCCGGTCAGTGTTTGCTTTATGTTGTTGTTAGAAAATGTGCCGCTCACTGTAGAGATCATGGAACAAGTGGATGTTGACGACAGAAGAAACCAATTTAGTGTTAGCTGGCCACATGAGACATTAAAGCCAGAGATTTTAATGTAAAGTTTGTCTGTAAAGTACTGATAGCTCACAACCGATTTAAATTTGTGATCCATTAATTGAGCAGTGCCTGCTGAAGGGTAATATTGTCTTTCACTGCACTGGGACATGTTCCAAGGCTTCCATCACACCTGCAAATAATGAGCCCAATACATTTTAAGTTGAACCAGTGCTTTTCTTTATAATAGTGATTAGCACAACTTAATGATCATATTGAATCTTCGAAATTTTAAAATTTCTAGCTCATTGGTAATCCCATCCTTTGTATTTCCCTTTTTGCTACAATATTACAACTATGTGATGAAAAGTCAAGAACTTGCCAGAATGCCATTTTCATCAAATGTGGATACAAAAAGGTGTTTCTTTTGTCTTTAAATGATCCAGGACAGTGACAATTCAAGATCAAACTGTCTATATAATGTAGACTATTATTACCCACCTTTCGGGTTGATCGCAGACGTCCATAGCTGGGCGACAAATTGTTCCACTTGACCTCATGATTGGTCGACAAGTTCCATCACCAACACATTCAGAAGTCCTGATACAACTTGATGAAGGATAGGATGATTGACAAGAGTAGCCTTGCCCTACACATCTGTCAATTTAGAAGCCAGGATACTTTTTATTAAATTCTTGGATAAAGCTTAATGTATAGTGTTCAGCTACAGTATTAGAGCCAATATGATAAGAGTTACACACATTGTATGCATATCTTGGTACATCTTTAACAGCTTTATCTTGTTTAGACAATTTCACCAACACTCTAAAGCGAAAGTGTAGTTTTCATAACCAGCTAACATACTAAATACTTTGCTTTATCTACTGTTTTGACAATAAGTAGCTCTGCTTTTGAACTTGGTCATCTAGCAAGGTTAGCTCTTGTAATGTGAGACGCTTCGTGAGAGTGATAAAGCAATGACTGTAACTAATAAAGAAAGTTTTATGTGTGATCAAAAAAAAAAAATCTAGAGTAGAGCAAAATGAAATTGAGAAATACAAACATGAACAAAACGAGGTCATACTTTGCTGGTTTTTAACACATTCACTGCTATATCTGTTGTTGTACATTATCTGTACCTTGACTCTCAAGAAATATAATATACAAGGAGTAATGGTTTTAGTTTGTTTGCGGATGAGCTACATGCATGAGCTATAAGGGTCACTATTGAGGACATTTTAACTATTGCAGTTGTATTGCAACAGGTCACATGGATATTGCGATATTACTGTGATAGCGTAGGTACTATTGCAATAGTTTTCAGATATGTTGTATTTACTTCACGCCTTACATTTAGAGAAATATCTAAGAAGTAGGTACTGAGGAACACAATGGATGGCGCGACTCTATTTGGTGGTTCAAAAATCAATACGCTAATAATGCTAGGTGCAGTAGGTGGATTGTTTTTAGTTTCTTTTTTATCGTTTTTGTGACCTTGAAAATAAAATCTGGGTGGACAAAAGGCGTCTTCATTTTCCAAAGACGTTAAAACGTTAGAAGTATAGAAGCTATCGAAACTATCGATAGTTCGCTACACTATCGCAATTTTTATCAATGTTTCATTTTCAACATCGATCCATCGCTATCGCAGCATTACCATCGTGATTCATCGATAGTTCGATGTATTGTTACACCCTTAATGAACTACCCAGGGAAATTTACCTCTGACACTAGCTTCAACTAATATAGATGTAAAGAAGCTGTTTGCTTCCATATTGCTTACCTGCCAGCATCACACATATCCTGCTTGGTGCACTTGTTTTGATCGTTGCACGCCACTGCAGGGCGATTAGTCCATGCGTAGTCACCACGAGCTGTTGCATCGTACAAATCACACCACTGGCACTGGTTTGAAGGGTTCAATGCCTGATGACTGTAGTCCTGACCTAAAGCGCAAGATTAATCTCATCGATTATCAATTGTTTTGAGCTACATGTATATATTGACTCTCTGTACCTGATACACCTACAATAGTTAAGATTATATATCTGGTCACTTTTCTCCGGAGAATATACTGCAAGTACTTGAATGTGAGAATTTGGATGTCTTTTGTTGCTTAGCACCTATGGTGAACAGAGCAACTTATAAGTGACAGGAGTGCCAAACTCAGTGGCAGGCTTCTCTCTAGCATTCAATTCCAAGATGGTGAAAGTTAATTGCCAAAGTCATGACTTGGCAAATAGCTTCAGGAGGCTGTTGTAAGACTCCTATACATGGATGGTTGAATGAATGAGCTCTGTTGTCGAGTTACAGAGTTCGTAGGTAACTTATGTTTTGTGATATACACAACAGTTGTGATCATACTCATAAAAAGTGAGGTTTACATCAGAATTTTGTCTACCAGTAAGTAACTGTTAACATCACACCCACCTGCTATCTTACAAGTGCAATTTGTGTTGTTCGCAAATCCAAATCCTGCTTTCAGACTGCAGCTGTTTCCATTACAGTAGTGACACACGGAGTCACAAGTGAAAGGTTTGGCTACACATTGGCCACTCTTACACATGTCTCCACGTGTGCATTTGTTTTCATCATCACACGCTACACCATCAAGATTTGACCATGTACTGCTGCTGTTACATGGATAACACCACTGAAAGAGAAAGAAAGGATAAACCAAGGAGAAAAAGAAAGGTATTGGTGGAGTTTCCTTGAATCACTGTCTTTTAATATACTTCACAGATGCAATGCAACATGACAGCTATAAACATCCTGTTAAATCTTGGTCCTTTTAAGGGCGCATTAACCAATTCATGAATTAAATACGTTGCTAAGGAGGTGAAATTTCACTTCCAGTTACTAACGTCAGCTTGCATACGGAAAAGAAATGCGATGTTTTGTTAAATCAAGCCTTTTTGGACGAGTTTCAGTTGAAGCCAAAGTTGGAAACATGTTTTTGTCAGAAAATTACGAATTTTTCAATACACTGTATTTTAAAATTCTCTCAAAATCTAACCTGTCAGAAATAATACAAAATCCGTGCATGGCATAATGAGGATTAAAGTAATTTGCCTGAGAGCCATTGCATTTTTTCTTTATAAGTCACAGTTCGTGAGCAATGGCATGGCCTGATGACATCACTGGTGTTACAGGTCATGAAAAAGTGAGAACATATGAAATAATTCTGAACTAACTACTAAAAATGATGAGGTTAAAGTGCCCCTGTGACAAGAAATAAATTATTTTTTTTCTTTGGATTTCAAAACTATGTTAACTAAGCACTAAGCGACCCAAGTTTTAATCCTTGATTCAAAAAAGGCACCTGTTTATTTTAACTGGAACTCTCCTATTTAATGATCCGCAATTACTAAATTTAAGTTCTTGAGAGAGCTGGATCGAGGAGAAAATGACGTCAAAGGCTCACTAGTTTAAGAATGCAATGCGTGTGTACGCTGCAGAATTAATATGCAGCGCGGGAGTTTTGGGCTTTCACACTTTTAAACTCGCACTTTGCATACATAATAAGCTGCGTTCACACGCTGAAATTTTAAGCTGGTGAGCCTTTGACATCACTTTTCCTGGATCCAACCCTCTGAGGTCAAATCGGTCAGGTTTGAACGTGAGTAATGGCGGATCGTGAAATCCAAAACTTACACTCAAAGTAAACAGCCTTTGGATAAAAATGAAAGGTCAGAATTTTGCCAGTCAAGTGTTAAGCTGACACACTTTCAGAATCTCAAGGAAAAAAGGAAGTGATTTTTTTGATCACAGGGGCACTTTAAATGAGAATAAATTTGCCTTGGCAACAGCTCGAAAAGATCAGTTAATTGGCCCTTGAAGGCCAATTAACTGATCAGACCAGTAATTCCAGTAATTCCCTCTTTAATTTTCGATACTCTGAATTTGTGAATTCTTCCTTTTTCTATCTAATTACCCTGTTCAGTCTAGTTTCTATTTCACAGATCCAGTTCATTCATGAGCTGGCTCTTCACTACTGTATATGCAATAGTTTAACTTAATAACTCTTTTACCTGGCAAGGATATCCAGGTCGGAGGGCTCCTCCATTGGTACATTTCCTTGTTCCACCATCATTGATAGCGCAGAATCCTGGCTTCACTTGGCATGTTTCATTGTAACACTCTTCACATGAAAGACATGTGAATGGCGTTCCAGAGCAGACACCATTTGAGCACTGGTCATTTTTAGTGCATGGCTTATTATCGTTGCATGACAAAGCATTATCGTTTGTCCAGGCTAGGTTATTTGACGTACTTTTACAATCCTGTTGGACAGCACAGCAACATACCATTCATGCAATGGAAAAGTTCCGCTAAAGTGCTTGAGAGTACCACAGTTCAGAGTAACCATGTCATTTTAACATTGCCCTTTATCCCTAATTGGGTGTTTTCTTTTGTTTGCATGCTTATTTCGTATCAGGTCAACCCTAGTTAATAGCCTCAGTTTCCATGGAAAGGTCATTATTTAATGATGTCATAATATACGACTGTGTAACTGACATATGTTTATGTAATCTCACTTGTCGTCACTCTTTTTATTCAACTTTTCTATTACACTAGTGATCAGAATCATCCATGAGCTGGCTCTAAGAAGCCTTTGATTATTGTGTACATGAAGTATTTTTGCAAAATGGTATTTGTGGTCAGTTCCACTTTGTTAGAGTAAGCTATCAATTGAAATTAATCCCAAAGCAGGCTTTTGCTTGGGTTTCTCATCAAACAACAAAACTACTAACAAGACTTTCCATCTAGGATTACATTATTTCGTGACTTATTTGCTATAAAACATTGGTGCAGAAAGCTAGATCCTCCCAATAGTCCATGCTACAGAGAGAACAAGGCTTGCTTCCTCTGATAATCAAATTCCTCATTCTCATTACCTTCCTTCATTTCTCAAAGATGATTTATAAACAGATGATTTAGAAATTAAAAGCTGATTGCTAAATGTATATGCATTTATCATTTTATAACTTTTTTACCTGGCAAGGATATCCTGGTCGTACATCTCCATGGTTAAAACATTGTTGTGTTCCGCTGTCGTTGATCAAGCAGAATCCTGGTTTCACACGGCATGTGTCATTATAACACTCCTCGCACGGAAGGCACGAGAATGGTGTTCCAGCACAGACACCATTTGAACAGCGGTCATTTCTAGTGCAGGCCACATTATCATTGCACGGCAAAGCGTTGTTGTTTGTCCATGCTTGCTTGTTGGCACTGTTACAATCCTGTAAAACAGCAATATACCATTTACGCAACATTTGTTTTTTTTTTTTTTAAAAAAATAACACATCATTCTTCTTTTCTCTTTTTCTCAGCTAG
The DNA here is from genome assembly GCA_019787425.1 of Platygyra sinensis. NCBI lineage: Eukaryota > Metazoa > Cnidaria > Anthozoa > Scleractinia > Merulinidae > Platygyra > Platygyra sinensis. Next base: position 4,529 of record JAHPZR010031532.1, on the reverse strand, counting down.
GGGGGACTTTCATTTTACATGCATCCTTTGTTAATTAATTCATTTGTTTTAACCTTCCTCGTTAGCTAGTTCAATGTTTGCCTGTCTCCTCTTAATTTTTTACTCAGGGCTATGAATAAGGTTTCCTTACTTCTCTTGGCTCCTGCCACCCTGGGGATCGCAATATTCTATTCATTTTCTGCGTCTTGCACAGTTCCTAGCTGCCTACTATACTCCTGCAACTGTACTCTTTTTCATCAATTGTTACAATGCTTATATGTGGTAAACTTGGAAGTCCATGGTATTGTATGTGCATGACATATCTTGTGAGATACTTAGTTTGCCAAGATTTCTCCATGGTTGTGTTGTGTTTCTTTCTGCTTAATCTTTCAGCACATTTTCTGATTTAATAGCCCACTCTGTGTTTTATTTACAGCCATTAAAGCGAGCTTAGATAACTATGGTATTAAGCGATATTCTATCCTGTTTTGTGGCATTATTCTCAAATGTTTGCTCTCATCGTACCTGACACTGATTGCTGGGATTCACAAAACCATATGAGTAACACTGATTGCTGATTTTACATTGTCTCAGGTCACAGTTGTATCCAACTTTGGTGTAGCAAGAATGACAGCTGCAAGTGAAACTACCAAATGTGTTTGTACATGTGTGCTGGCATGGGTTGTTCTGACACTCATCGACATCTGTGAGGATTGAAGAAAAACAAGTTCTGTCATGCATCTATTGGATGGCACATTCTTTCACTTTGGATCAACTCTTCCCCAGAGTACGAAGAAGGAATTCTGCTCGCAGGCTACCATCAACTTTGAAACCCACCTTTCAAGTCTAGGTTAACCCATGGTAGCTTTTATGGTATGACAATGGTTTAGCACATGTTCTGATTAAAGGAATGAAAAAGTTATACACAAAAAACTTTCTTTTTTTCCTGTACCTTTTTTATACTTTACTTGACACTTTTTTCATATTCGTGATAAATGTCTTAGCATTATGTTTATCATTTCGTTAATTTTGGATTTATAATTTTTTCCTTTTGTTATTTTGTAATAGCTGGGTGGTCTGTCTGAATATGGGGTCTTTGACTCTTTTACGAACTATCCTTATGGCATTTTCTTTCTTTTTTTATTGTGTTTTTTGTATTTTGAATAAATGTAATAAATAAATATCTTTTATCTTTCGATTCATTATACTACTCATTACCAGCTAATTCTACCCTTTTGGAGGTTACACAAACACTTCTTAGCCTGAACTCACCATATTCACAGCAAGTCCAACGGTATCCTGCTCTACAGCTACATCCACTACTGTGCGGCGTGCCACCGTTTTGACAATTACCTCTATTACACGCTTGTATTTCACTAAAGCTGTAAGGACAAGATCCACCGCAATACGCGGCCTGTGTCTGTTGTCGCGTTCGTGTCTGTGTGCCGCTTGTACCGCACTGATGTGAACAAGAACCCCAACTTGTCCAGCTTCCCACTCGACAGTTTACAGGGCCACACCGCCTCCTTCGCCGTCTTCGCCAGGAAACTGAAGTCCCGACAATTAAAAGAAGAAAGAAAATCGTTATCAAAACCCTTTTCATATTGCGTTGTTTTGAATTTCTTTTGGTTTCAGACGTCCACCTCGACGGTTACTCCTTGTATGAATGAAATCTTAAGGCCAGTGAACCTTGCGCACAGTTTTCGCTTTGTTTATTTTCGTGGATTTCAGGTATTTTCGAGTCGGCAAAACAAAGCAGTGTTAGATCTGCTTTTTTTTTTTATTTATTATTATCTTTCGCTATGTTGTTCGCTTGTCTACTTCCTTGTGCTTTTTTCCTTCTTTCGACCGATTGAACTTATTAGGTTCCTCGGAAATGAAAATAAATTTTCTCAGTGAGCTAGTTATTCAGAAAAAGGTTTGTACTCAATGGTGGAGCGCTACTAACAGTATCATGACCCATTGCTCCGCTTGAGTTCACTTGATCTTCACGCTAGAACGGAAGGAAGCTCGAGTCGACCATTGACAAAACTTTGGGACTCGTCGTTGCAAAACTTCACGTCATAAATTAATAGTTGCACTGAAATAATCGTGAAAAAAGGTCGATAGTAGAACGGCACTAGCAGATATCTGTATACTTACTTTAACAATGTTAATGTTCGATAAAAGTGTTGTTTTTTGTCACTGACTTGTATATTACGGTGAGACGTTTCGGCTAACTCTTAAGCCTTCATCAGTTCATCAGTTGATGAAGGCTTAAGAGTTAGCCGAAACGTCTTACCGTAATATACAAGGGTCAGTGACAAAAAACAACACTTTTATCAACTATGTCATCTCCTGACTACAATTACTCCATTTTTAAACAATGTTAATGTTCGACTGTGTATAAATCGTCCATGTGGCTTTGTTTCCTAATGTAAACAAAACGACTTTATATGAAGATATGATTGATCACCGCAGTTATGCACACAGCTAAAGCAGTTGTGAAATTAAAGCAAAACAAAAAAAACAAAAAACGTGAACGGGATTCGAACCCTAATTTCACAAATGCTGAAGTTGTGTGCATAACTGCGACGATCAATCATTAATCTTCGTATCATTCTCCACAGTTCAAATATAAATATATGAACTTTCAAATATTTATTACTCCATCACCTCATAGAAATCTCGAGCTCATAGTTGTTTTAAAATAGAAATCTCGAGCTTATAATCTAATTGTTCAGAATTTCCGTCTTGTGTCCGAACAGCCACAACGTTGGTCGCAACTGATATAGACCTTCCCATCCCCGCGCGGTGTTGGACGCGACTCGCAAAGCGCGTCGGCAGATCGATCCAATATTGACAAAACCTTCAATTTCATCTTACAGACGAGAGCAGTCATCTACCCGTTTCCAGACATGGAAAACGGAATGGATGCTGGCACTTGTTAAAACGATAATAACTTGCAGTTTTCGCATGTTTCTAACTAAATTTGTTCACAGATGCACTGTCGCTTAAAAACTCTCAGTTCGTAAACTAAATATGGAGTTATAACGAAATCTGGCAAAGTATCTTATCATTCCAATTTATAATTCGAATCGTTAAAAGCATCGGTGCAGTGGACTTACACTTATAATTTTAGTACTCGGTGTCATAAAAGAGAAGCGCTTTCTTACCTTCAGTCACAGTCAACTCCACAGGAATCAGCTTGAAGTTACCGACTTCATCTTCACCCGCCCAAAGTTCGGAAGTTATTTAAGATTTGAAGATGAAGAAGAAACCAAGTTTGAGCTTTTCCTGCCTTGAACTCTCCCTGGTTGAAATTTCTCTTTTCAAGCTAAAGAACTTTTCAAATTGCTTGTTGTAAACTCCTTATAATAAATTAAAACGTGGAATACAGCAACCATAATTAATATTCACATTTTGCTTAAAAAACACAAATCGTTGGAGTAAAATTAGCATAGTTGAATCAGATCCCCTGGGAATGTCGCAGTAATCTTCGATCACATAGATTCCTCAACTCCCGCCAACAAGCAGACCCCGGAAATCTGATTTGTTGGGGGACGGGAATTTTACATAAGTAGTTGATAATTCGACACTAGGGAGCTTAAGCAAACCACGACGACGACGGCAACGAGAACGTCACCAAACAAAAGGTTTAATGAGTAACAGTTGCTGTGCACGTGCGTTATAAATCTTTGTACATTTCTTTGCCGTCCTGTGGAACAACAACGTGAAATGACCAAGTTCTGCGTCGTCTACAGAATGTGGACGACGAGGGCTAATTTTTCGTATTCCATTTGTAATTGAACGCCATCGTTACATGTTTAGCGTAAGCAGTTTTCAGAGCCATTGGCGAATCGAAGAGATCTACACAATCGCAAATTTCGTCGATAAAATATAAATTCATTTTTTACTTGACGTCGTCCTCGGCGTCGTCGTCGTTGCTTGAGCTCCCTACTATTTGGGTGAGGGGTGGGGGGTGTTTGAATAGGTTGCCTCTGCAGAGAACACGAGTGATACAAGACTGTTCTTTGAATATTTTGGATCTTTAGATATCTTTGCATACCTTTGAAAATTCAGTCACTTCTTTTGTTTCTTGGTAATAATTATTCTTGGCACCGGGGAGGGAACCTGAAAGGGGTTGTTTGAAGGAGAATTTTTTCCTTTCGGATTTGGGCTTTGATAGCCCTTTTCACGGTTAATTTTTTTCATTTACATTACAATGTAATCCAACGTGGATGCGAGGCAATTTCGGGCTAAAACTGCAAAATAGCCCGAAATTGCCTCGCATACATGCTAGATTTCATTGTAATGCAAACGATCAAGGTTAACCGTGAAAAGGGCTATTGCGTAGTATGACCTCAAGATTGAGCCGTAGCACGTGACCACCACTAATGCCCCGGGGATGGAAATTGGACTGACGGAAAATTCAATAACTGTAATGTCCGGGGGTGTTTAAGTTTCGAACTGACTTATAAATACTGAAAAAGTTGAACATAAATATAACCAATAACAACAAGACGTAAAATTATTTCGCTATGATTCTACATCAACACCTACCCTGCAAC
>JAHPZR010031531.1:20000-22447 GCA_019787425.1 Platygyra sinensis | reverse complement strand
TTCTTAGCTATACCTATGATTAAGGTGACGGCCCTCGAGACTCAGTAATATGGTGAGAGAATAACGATTAAGTTCAGGGGGCACGCAAAGGAAGTGTCCGCAAAGTAGCGTGGTTCCGTAAGGGAGGTGTACGTGCTGGGAACAGTGGAAAGTATGTTGTTTGTGTGCTGACTAGTCGACAATTTGTATTGGCACTGGTGCAAATGGCTTGCAAAGTAACCATTATTAATTCCATCGTTGGTTTCTGATATTTGCTGAATCGGCCTTGACCCTAATGGGAGCACAAAATGTAGATTATCCACATCCCTTCCCCTTTCACTGATCGTGATCTTAATTAGCCTTCATTCGCGCCTTATTATGCTAAGGAGCTAGTCTACCAATGGTCTTATTGTTGCTAACTGGTTGCAAGATTTCGCTTAAGAGTTTTGGTTTAAGATCTCTCTGGCATATGAAGCTTAAGCAGGCGGCGGATCTAGGGGGAGGGTAAGGGGTGCGCGCCCCTCCCCCATGAGATGAAGCCTTCTTATCGTATTCGCTTATAAACATGTTTACCTCACCAGTCAGCTACGCCATTCCTTAGCATTCTGTGGTGCACCCCATCCTAAGAAAAATCCTGGATCCGCCCTGTTTAAGATACCTTTTTCCTCGAAGTGCGAACAGCCGAACATAACTTTCCCAGTTGAAGTTAAAAAGGCTTTAGAAGGGCCATATAATTGTTTCCTGTTTTAGAGGATTTTGTTCCAAAACTGATTCTGAAAAGCTATCTCGTTGGGTGGACTCGTAATTTCGTATTTGTCAGGTTAATTCGGCGTATAATCCAAGGTCCTTCAATTACAAATGTAAAAGTGTTATAGCAAACAACCAGCAGGTTACTTTAATAGATTTAGAGACTTAAAACTGGATATTATGGTGACGATTCGGAATGCAAATGTCTATAAATTATGCCGTTTGCATTTCAAATGATTGCGTAACGTATCACTCCATACCAAGGTGATAGTATAGCTGACCACACGGCTTGTGTGTTGATGTTCCTCCCAGTAAAACTGTACACGCTCACTGAGAAAGAGGGATTCACACCAAACAAGCAAAGCATCTGTCGTTTTAAAAAAAAAAAAAAACATAACAAACAAACATCTGTCGTTCTCAGCTAGATAAGTGCTATTGGATAAATTGTATATTAGACTGGATAAATGATCCAGTTTTACTTTAAGCTGCTATCAAGAAACTTTACTTTAGGTATTTGAACATATCTGACGAAAGAACTTACCGCTCACAGATGTCTCTTAAGTACAAGCACCACAGGTTTTTGGGCAGTCGTGGATCCAAAGATTTGTATCTCATTACGTGTGAAACCGAAGCACCCGTTCTTTACTTTCTGAGCACTGAGGATGATGATCCTGACAGGGAACTATAGAGTAAGCAAACAAATCAAACTGACGCCAGGCATTGACACATTATACCCGCATCAATTTCGTGAGCACAATAGCATAGCCGAAGAATCAAGCATCAGTAATAGCCGGCCTAATAGTATCATTATGCCAGAAAAGATGGTGTCATTTTGTAGTTATTTTAGCTTGCAGCCTTCCCATTTAACTAAGTGAAAAGGTCTTGACAGTTTGGGTTTTAATACATTAGGCACATTTGTCTTACAGTGTTAATCTCCAAAGTGTTAATCTCGCCAAAGTGTTAATCTCCCAGATTTAGTTCTAATCTTGGGTGAATATTACTGTGGCGTTACGATTTACTTAAAAATTTACGTTCTTTCGTTGGAGCTTGTGCTCAATTTGATTATTTTACAATTTGTCTGCATCCTTGTGTTACCAATGTATTTGGGAAAAAACGTGTGTATTCGGGGGAGGGAGGGGCGGGAAGATTTTAGCGGCATGGTAACGAGATACAGTCGAGTATAACTATTAACGTGGAGTTCCGTTTTTACGGTGTAACGCCTCATTTTAGGAGCATGATATGGTCCAACCCCAAACTGAAACTAACGAACAGTGAATGAAGAATGTTCGTTTCTTTTTTTCAACAACTACTGGAGTTTGTCTGGAGACTGAGTTCATTCACTGATTTATCACAGACTACACAATCGTTGGCCACATGCTTACAGCCTTTGTAGCTACCTCTAGGTAGAATGACAAATTGAAGCTGTGAAGGCTAGATTAAAGTAATTACCACAATCGCGGCGACAGCTGATGGGGCAATGATAAGAAGATGATAGCACTGGGTTGCTTCACAATCCCCATTACGTGCCCATTGGCTGCATTGTATATGCTGATCGTAACAGCTACCTATGAACGAATTGATCATTGCATTAGTAATTTTAAACCCTTGCAGGCTGTCAACAGATAATCTATAACTCAGACTCAAATTAAATCAAAGTGACACAGCCTGGTGAACAACCTTATCAAGTAAAATAGAACAAAGCCAGCAATAAACGCATCCAA
>JAHPZR010031531.1:10000-15000 GCA_019787425.1 Platygyra sinensis | reverse complement strand
ACGCGCGAACTCAGTGCGTAAGGTAATCACACACATGGACAGGCGCGCATTAGTAGGAGCTGTTTTCCTATAATCAAGATGTTATCAGAAGTGTTTAAAATTTTCAATTGTGTTTTGTTGTTGCTTATGTTCTTTTCTGTTTGTTCTTCACAGGTGCAGGTATGGTTTACCAACTTTGTGACTTTGCAGAAAGGAAAAACCTGACGAGTGACAAACTGAATTATCGTTATACTCAACTTTAACTTGCGCAGTTTTTTTCTATAAAAATAGAACTTTTAAAATGATTATAATATAATAGCTCAGTTAAATCACTTCGTGTACATGCAATTAAACAACTTCATAATGAAGTTTAAAATAATAAATGTAAGAAGACGGCAAACTATATATCTACTGAAATAATATAGGACAGAATTTCGAAGTTGTTCAAGGTTTAACCGTTTCACCGCTTTCGATTTATTCTGACACATTTCTCACTGGGCTATATCCTTGAGTTAGCTTAGACCTTTTTGTGAAAAACATTATGTAGGCAACCTTTCATTGGACTTCAGGCAAGTTTCTGTTGTGAAAAGCAAAAAGCGTCATTTTGGATGCGTTTATTGCTGCTTTGTTCTATTTTACTTGATAAGGTTGTTCACCAGGCTGTGTCACTTTGATTTAATTTGAGTCTGAGTTATAGATTATCTGTTGACAGCCTGCAAGGGTTTAAAATTACTAATGCAATGATCAATTCGTTCATAGGTAGCTGTTACGATCAGCATATACAATGCAGCCAATGGGCACGTAATGGGGATTGTGACAGCAACCCAGGCTATCTTCTTATTCATTGCCCCATCAGCTGTCGCGTCGATTGTGGTAATTACTTTAATCTAGCCTTCACAGCTTCAATTTGTCATTCTACCTAGAAGGTAGCTACAAAGGCTGTAAAGCATGTGGCCAACGATTGTGTAGTCTGTGATAAATCAGTGAATGAACTCAGTCTCCAGACAAACTCCAGTAGTTGTTGAAAAAAAGAAACGAACATTCTTCATTCACTGTTCGTTAGTTTCAGTTTGGGGTTGACATATCATGCTCCTAAAATGAGGCGTTACACCGTAAAAACGGAACTCACGTTAATAGTTATACTCGACTGTATCTCGTTACCATGCCGCTAAAATCTTCCCGCCCCCTCCCTCCCCCGAAACACACGTTTTTTCCCAAATACATTGGTAACACAAGGATGCAGACAAATTGTAAAATAATCAAATTGAGACAATGCTCCAACGAAAGAACGTAAAATTTTTAAGTAAATCGGTAACGCACAGTAAATATTCACCCCAAGGATTAGAACTAAATCTGGGAGATTAACACTTTGCGAGATTAACACTTTGGGAGATTAACACCTGTAAGACAAATGTGCTTAATGGTATTAAAACCCAAACTGTCAAGACCTTTTCACTTAGTAAATGGAGGCTGCAAGCTAAAATAACTACAAAATGACACCATCGTTCTGGCATAATGATACTATTAGGCCGGCATTACTGATGCTTGATTCTTCGGCTATGCTATTGTGCTCGAAATTATGCGGGTATAATGTGTCAATGCCTGGCGTCAGTTTGATTTGTTTGCTTACTCTATAGTTCCCTGTCAGGATCATCATCCTCAGTGCTCAGAAGTAAAGAACGGGTGCTTCGGTTTCAACGTAAATGAGATAAAATCTTTGATCCACGACTGCCCAAAAACCTGTGGTGCTTGTACTTAAGAGACATCTGTGAGCGGTAAGTTTCTTTCGTCAGATATGTTCAAATACCTAAAGTAAAGTTTCTTGATAGCAGCTTAAAGTAAAACTGGATCATTTATCCAGTCTAATATACAATTTATCCAATACACTTATCTTAGCTGAGAACGACAGATGTTTGTTTGTTTGTTTGTTTTTTTTTTTTAAACGACAGATGTTTGTTGTTTTGGTGTGAATCCCTCTTTCTCAGTGAGCGTGTACAGTTTTTACTGGGAGGAACATCAAGCACACAAGCCGTGTGGTCAACTATACTATCCCTTGTATGGAGTGATACGTTTACGCAATTCATTTGAAATGAAAAGGCATAATTTATAGACATTTGCATTCCGAATCGTTCACCATAAATATCCAGTTTTTAAGTCTCTAAATCTATTAAAGTAACCCGCTGGTTGTTTGCTATAACACTTTTTACATTTGTAATTGAAGGACCTTGGATTATACGCCGAAATTTAACCCTGACAATAGGAAATTACGAGTCCACCCAACGAGATAGCTTTTCAGAATCAGTTTTGGAACAAAATCCTCTAACAGAAAACAATTATATGGCCCTTCTAAAGCCTTTTTAACTTCAACTGGGAAAGTTATGTTCGGCTGTTCCGCACTTCGAGGAGAAAGGTATCTTAACAGGGGTGGATCCAGGATTTTTCTTAGGATGGGGTGCACCACAGGAATGCTAAGGAATGGCGTAGCTGACTGGTGAGGTAAACATGTTTTATAAGCGAATACGAATAAGAAGGCTTCATCTCATGGGGGAGGGGCGCGCACCCCATGTACCCTCCCCCTAGATCCGCCCCTGCTTAAGCTTCATATGCCAGAGAGATCTTAAACCAAAACTCTTAAGCGAAATCTTGCAACCAGTTAGCAACAATAAGACCATTGGTTGACTAGCTCCTTAGCGTAAATAAGGCGCGAATGAAGGTCTAATTAAGATCACGATCAGTGAAAGGGGGAAGGGATGTGGTAATCTTACATTTTGTGCTCCCATTAGGGTCAAGGCCGATTCAGCAAATATCAGAAACCAACGATGGAATTAATAATGTTACTTTCAAGCCATTTGTACCATTGCCAATAAAATTTCGACTAGCAGCACAAAACAACATACTTCCACTGTTCCCAGCACGTACACATCCCTTACGGAACACCTATTTTGCCGGACACTTCCTTTGCGTGCCCCTGAACTTAATCGTTATTCTCTCACCATATTACTGATCTAGAAGGCGTCTTAATCATAGGTATAGCCTAAGAAATAGCCTGCGAACAGGCTCCTGGCGAGATCGGAAAAAAAAATTCGGCGAGCGATTGGGAGTCGGAGCGTCGTGACTCCGCGAGCGAAGCGAGTGGGACGCGGGGGAGCCTGTAGACATTGTTTTCAATGTACCGTTCCGCCCATTGGTGATTAGCCTGTTACATATCTGTCAAGGAGGTAATTAAACCGGTCAAAATTGATGGGTTTCCCCGCGCTGATGAATCGGCTTTTTGTAACAATCTACCGTAATATGGTCAATAAAAGAGACAGGCCAAACACGACTCCTACGAGAAAAGGAGAAAACTAGAGCCGTTAGATCGTGCTAGGCTGCAAGTTTTAAGAGGTCTACAATCAGAACTAAGCCGAACGAACAATGGCATACACAACACGCAACACAGTCGACAGACTTGCGCGTAATGAGTTAAATTTCAATCCTGTGGCACTAGAACAATCAAAGGAGAAATAAACCTATACATCGAGCTCCAGGAACATAAGCTCGATCAGATAGCTGTAAAATTCATTAGCATTTCTCTAGACAAGCCTATAGCTTTCTCGAAGTAAAGCTACGAAGCAAAACGTAGGTGGACAAATATGACACCCGTGATAAGAATCTACCTACTGTACTTGCAAACAGTTCTAATCATAGCCTGGCCCGGCGTCACAATATAAAATGCGAGTAAGCAACACGTTCACGGTAAATGTCATATTTTGTCCCTTAAAAGCAAATACTTGGAGACTTAAAAAACAAATCTTGCAATAGAAATGAGCACAAACAATACACTAACACATGGCAAATTATAGAGGTGTCAAACTCAACGAAGCAACACGCAGATAACAGCGGAAATCATGCAGACCTATGACTTCTTAAAATTTGCCGCCTAGCACGCCCGGCTAGCACGATTTAACGGCTCTAGTTATCTCCTTATAACACAATACGAAATGCCTTTCATAAACAAGAGTGAAGCGACAAAAAGGTCGAAAGACCGAAAAATAAACGGCAAATCTACAAATGGCACGAACCGTAGGAGTCGTGTTTGGCCTGTCTATTTTATTTACCATCACAGACGCGGCAGCAATTGAAAAATTAGGCTCTTCCCGAAACCAGTCTGTAGAATTCCGAAAACATCGCGCTTCTACGCCACAGTTTCCAGGCATAGCTTCTGCTCACGTTTCAAACAAGAAATATGACGAAAATGTTGCAAAGAATTGCTCAAAGCCGCTTCAAATTCGTCGTCAGTGAACTGTACATTGCACACGGAAGCCGTTGCTGGCGGTCTCGGCAAGAATTATGCTAATTTACAAGCAGTTGTCAAGATCTGTCAATTATTTATCTCAGAGCTGTCAACAGTCATCGATTCAACCAATCAGATCTTGATACCAGGAGCTGGTATCATGGAACGGCGGCATCAATGGAATATCTACAGGCTCCCATGCACACTCCCTCCTCACCAGACCTCTCTCGGCTCGTCCCGCTCGCCCTAGACTACACTCGTCTATCTCGCCCTAAACCAACTGAACGGGGAGCCTGTTCGCTACCTAAGAAATCGCAAAACGTTGAGTCACCCAGTTCAAATCTGGAGCGGAAAGAGGCACACACAAATGTTTAGTTCAAAGTGGTTGAGAATTTTCAAACGACCGGCGGGTTCGATACACATACAAATTCTCTTAAGCAGCGTCAAAGGAAACGAGTGCTAATTTGAAAGGAGAATTAGCCAATTGTCGCTGCCTTTCATTTAACCTTTAACGAAAGAATGCAAGTAACTTGAACCTTAGTTACTGGTAAAGGGAGCCATGACAGAAATTAATTTTATTCTCAACAGATATAAAGATGGATGGCTTTGCAACGCAAACATTTAGGATCCAGATCAAAGGTTGCTGATTAAGTGACGGTGATAGCTATAACTGCTGGGGAAAAAGCGCGCGCGCTGATACGGTGTTAATAAAGCAAGGGTATAAATGGAGAACTGGTTGAGTTAGTCT
>JAHPZR010031531.1:0-5000 GCA_019787425.1 Platygyra sinensis | reverse complement strand
TCTGCGCCTGTGGTTAAGCTCCGTGTTTGCATTAGAAAACATAGCAAAGGCATCAGTAGCCTCTTGAAGCATATCGTTTCCAACCGGAAACAAAGGTATTTGATCTACCAGTTTATTGATCATGCTTGTCAAAGCACGCATACCTTTGAATAAAGACGTTTGCACTTTTTGCATGCGAACGTCCTGCGAGCGCACGGATGGGCTTAAGTTATCCCACACTGCCTGATTGACACGTACTTTGGTCAAATTTTCGCAATTTCCAGGTCGATGATATTTATTCATCTTGTACTGGAGTTTTTCATCAGGCAATCCATCCTTTATTAGTGTATTTATAATGCTTGCAAGCTCACTGTCCACGTTCGGACCCGTTTCGTCTTTCTGCATATCCTGTTTTAAGCTGCTAAGCACTTTACTTTTCTCCTCATTAGAGGTAGTATTGGATCTACCGAGCAACTGTCCAACGGACGCGTCAACATCTATACTTTCTATACTTTCCTCTTCCCGCTTCTTCTTCGCGGGGGGTTCGTCCTCGTGGACTAAGTTCAGAAGTTCTTCCTTCCGCTGTTCCTCGTTGACAGAAATCTCGAAATCGGCTTTGAACGATTTGAAAGCCTCTGAAATGGCATTAGCCAGATTTCCAGACAGTAGAGTAAATCCCTGCTGCATGGCAGTTACGAGGGCTGATGACGATGTACCATCATCAGAAGGTGAACCGACAACTTTGGCGCCATTTTCCACAACATTGACTTCGATATGGTCTGACGTGCATCTGGGGTTATCCTGGGCTTTCCTTTTTTGTCCAGATGTCCTTTCTAGAACCGTTGTCTTTGTCTTTGTCGGGCATTCTGACGAACTCGCTTAAGGGCAAATTATTGCTGATATTGTTCGCCAGAACAAATACTACATCTGTTCGCTCTGAAAGGCGGCAATACACTGAGTTCGCGCAGGCGCAATGAGCCCTCACGTGAGCCATCAGTGCGGTGACGGAATAGAATTAACTATTTTGAACAGAATTGATTTCTCCTCTTTGTTAGGTATCGGAAAATTTCGTGCTCAGATCTTTTTGTACATGAGCAACGTGTACACGAAAAAATTAACAAGTCGACCTGCAGCAGAGAATTCGAAGTTGAGCGCCATGAAATTTTGACACAAAAAAGGCAGCCAAGTCGACGTCGGTACTTTCTTGAAAAGATTTAAGAGGTGAGCCATCTGATATCTCTGTTTCTCATTTTCATTATTGATAGCGGTAGGCTTCTATCTTCCAGGGTTGACTACAGTTTTACAATGTAAGTAAGGTTATTTTACACTGCTCTGTAGGTTTTGATTCGGTCAGTGTTAAACGAAAATTGGGGACCGCAGGCTACACACTGCGGACCGCTGAACGAGCGGTAAAATGCAGACTGGAGGTAAAATAAAGACTGCAGACCAGGGGTTAAATGCAAACTTTAGACTTTTTCACTTCAAATTGTGCTACCATTTCCACCATTGAGTGCTAGCCAAACTAGACTAACCGGGGTGTTATTTAGGCTAATTAGCCTAACTTGGGGGATATCCAGGGAGTGATATATTCAGTCTAACCGGAATACTATTCAGGCTAACCAGAGTGCAGACTTTAAGCAATTATTGGATGAGGATTTTGTGATATCCAGAATAATCAAGGTTGAGGTAAGGGTTATCTGATAACCCTTACCAAGACCTTGATTATTCTGGATATCACAAAAAACGAATCTAATACAGTCGGACCTCTATTAAGTGGCCACTTTCCAAAGTCCCGAATTATTTGTCAGTAATATGCTGTATTCGATACCTCTTTTCAACAGCCACCTCTATTAAGCAACCGCATGCTACCTTTTTAGAATGTATTGTTTTGTCACCTCTATTAAGCGGCCAGAGCTCCACAACGGTAAACATCAGTGACGGACTATTTTAAATAAATCATCTGTGAAATATTTGGAGCTAAAATTTTTACAGACTGTCGACCCAAAAAAGGCCTAAGAAACTTAATGTTTTGTTACATAGTTTTCTTTACATACTCAACACTAAAACATAATGTATATCAGCTACATACTCTCTGTGTTAGAACTTTGCACGGACTTGAAATTCGCAGATACAGGGGACTTCATGTTTTGTTTCAATGATTTTCGCATATATCTTTACGCAATGCTCACTTTTCAACACGCACTTTGCTATATAGAGGCAATAAAACTACATTGACTGCCATTTGAACTTAATTTATGTTGTACTGTACCTCTATTAAGCGGCCAACCTCTATTAAGCAGCCAGTTTTCAAAGTCCCGGGGGTGGCCGCTTAATAGAGGTCGGACTGTAATTGTTTTATTATACATGGAACGCAAAAAAGTCATCTTTTGGCCCTTCACTAATGGCAAGCAACACAAAGCGTGCAAACTTGACATGATTACCCTTAGTAATCATGCATCGCGGTCATACATGTATGTGACATGATTACCTGTGACCTTGACATGATTACCCATCACCTTGACATGATTTTTGTATAATCTGCAGTTATGACGTCGACACATTCTGTTGATTGTGACATATTTTACGCAATGATTCATCTGTCTACGCGTTCCAAGACATTAACCATTTTTCTCATAACATGTAGTGCCAAATCGTGATGTGTAACTTAAAATCTATTGTATGCATCAACTTTATGCATGATGACGCATCGATTACGAGGTTAATGACAGAAATCTAAGACTAGGTTTACACTAGAGGAGATTTTCCAGATTTGTAAAAGTTTCCGGATTCATCAATTTTAGAGTATTCGGATTAGTAGGGGTTTACACTGAATGGATATTCGGATTCCTAACTGTTTACACACGACCGCGACGATGACTCCGGGAACATTCACGATGGAATAGTTAACGAGCAGTTTGTTGCCTCGACAACGAGAAACAAAATGCCTCCGAAAAGAAGGCTAGGGGTAGGTTGAGACAGTCTGATTTGTTTTTTTCCACTCGCTGACCATGGCACTGTTGTTCATCATGCCATGTTCCTCCAGGCATTTATTCTGGTCTTTATATATATTTAATATCTTGAACCGTCCAGGTTTCCATCGTCGACATCTCCGATAAAGTATGGAGGACGGTCAATATTGTTTGCGTCGATAAGTTGGTTTTCTGAGCAATATGACATTACCCATGATAAAAGTGATTACCTACACCTGTAACAGAACGAGGTAATCAGCCAGCGACCGCCATCAAATGACCATCAATGTGTTTACATAGTTACGACTCGACATACGACTGGATCATGTAATCGGCCATTTTCGTTCTACCGCAAACTCAAAATATCGCAGGCGGAAAAATATCCGGATTCGAGAAAAAATCGTTTACACGACAAAACTCTCAGGATTCAAAAGTTTTCGGATTCAAAGGTCCCACTTTAGATTCCGGATTAAAAATCTCCGGAGACACAACCAAACCTGGTAGTTTTTCTTTCGTATTCGTCCACTTTTGTGTAAACGGCAAAATCAATCCGGTACTAATTAAAACGTTCCGGATTCATCACGAATCCAGAACCAGTGGCGGATCTAGGGGAGGGGCCCGGGGGGCCCGCCCCCCCTTATTTTGGGTAAAAAAAGAAGAAATGACTGAAAGGAAAATGGCCGCCATGGCAAGTAAATCAAGACCGCCCCCCCCGCTCAAGGTCTGGATCCGCCACTGGAATTTCCTCTTGTGTAAACCTAGTAGGCCCGGTTTAGACGCCGATCTTTTCATGAGCCGAACTTAATTGATTGAATTAAGTACATGAAAAGTTCGGCGTCTGAATCAATTAAGAACGGCTAGTTCTATTTGGAACGGCTTAGCCGTTCTTTTCGCCTGTCTTGGCCGGGAATTTCGCCGTTGGAAAGCCTTTGGAACGACTTTGATTCAGACGCCGAACTTTTAATGTGCCGATCCTAATGCATCACCGATTTGTTCATTATAGTACGTAAAATAAACAATGATTTTAGGCGATGAGCGTCCGCCATGTTTTTTTTTCTTCGCCTGAATACCTCTGACAACATTGATTGGTTTTCTTAGAACGGCTTAGGATCGACATCTGAATCAACAGGCGTACTTTTGTTAATTTGGGCCGGTTCAAATTTGAATTAAGTTCGGCTCATGAAAAGATCGGCGTCTGAACCGGGCCTAACTTGTAAATTCTGTACTGGTACGCATTAAAATGTCTCTAGAATGTTGGCAGACTGTGCCGAGGACGCGTCCATCGCGGTGTGTGAAAATGCTAACGCTTTAGCTAAAATCCATCGGGCCGATGGGTCGAAGGAGCAAAACCATGGCAGAGGCTGGACGTTCAGTATTTATTAAAACAATGCGGCATTTGTGGGGGTGAGTTGGATCTCAGTCAGTTCCGGTTTATGTAACGCAACATTCATGTTTGGATGAAAAGGAATAGATCGCAGCATATATCAAATTAGCGCGTGTTCTACGGTTTTCGTATTTTAATTATTCGACATGCTTTATTTACCACGATTTCTCTTCATTTAAGAATTCGACCAAGGAGGCGAGACTGCGAAGAAATGACATACTAAGTTAAAACTAGGAGTTTCAATGTGAAAGTGGCGCTGGCGTGAGAGCTTGAAGGAAATACTGATAATACGATTCAAAATAAACGGTGTAATAGGTGTCGGTGTAGTTGTTTCAAAGAGAATTAGGATTTTTCCAACTAGTTTAGTTTTAAAGGGCTTTTATGAAACAACAACAGAGCCTTAATTTCTTTTCACTAGTTAAGAAACTTCCCTGCTGCTGAATGCACTGAGAAAAAAAAATGATCTCCATGAAGTAGGACTTGATCGATATCTTCAGTTGGCACTTCCGACCCACTCGCGAATCGACAAAACTTGCTCACATAATAGAGCAGTACTTTAAAGAAAACGACAACACTTTTAAGTTTGTAAGACATGTTTCGACAGAAACTTCTGTCATCTTCAGTTAATTAATGTAAAAAGCGTTACAAGTTGAATTTATAAGAAAGTG
>JAHPZR010031530.1:30000-34624 GCA_019787425.1 Platygyra sinensis | reverse complement strand
AAGATATTTCAATGTTTGACTCCTTCATTATTCTGTCTTTTGATAGGTAGGTCCACAGATGTGACAACCAACGCTAAGTGCGAGGGAAAGTACACTTTTATTAAGTTCAAAGCATCAGCTGTATGTTTCACTAATCCATTGAAGACTGGTAGATATGTTGGTATTAAGACTACAAAGAGTCAAGCTCTTCAGCTATGTGAGGTGGAAATCTACTCACGAGGTAACTCAACATAGATAGTAAATGTGATTAACAGATTATTATTATAATTGTCATTGAACTAGAGGAAGGTCTGTGTTAGGGAAAATTATTTTGTTTGGGTTCTTTTTCACCTTTGGCTTACAAATGTAGTCTATAAACTTGCAAAACAAGAATCAACAACTAGTGTTTCCCTACTGTTTCCTTCGGTGTATTTTAACAAAACAAATTCTTACAACTGATTTTTAACAGTCCAAGATTGCAAAATTTTAGGAACCAATCAGAACTCTCCTTTTCATCTTTGACCAGATTACCAGAATGATAAGATCATCTCAACATCTTTTATCACTCAGAAACTTATACCTTATTGGTACTAATTTTTCGCGTCACTTTAATTTGCGCGATTTAAAAAAAAAGCGAACTTGAAGTGACGCGAAAAAAATTCCCGCGAACTTTAATGTCGCGAAATTTAATACCCTCCTATATTTCTTGTATCGATTTAATAAAGAAACACATATCTACAAATGTGTCTAAAAGATCTATGGCAATTGCCTACAGATGACAAACAACAGTTTAAACAGTCAAAATTTTACTAATCTGTGTTGCTTTGAACCTCTTTATCTGTAACGCTGTGGTCATCTTTAAGACTCCTTCCAGCACCACTTTTGTACAGTCATTGAGATAGCCATCTATCCCGGTGCTTTGCAATTATTTAAAATGACAATCTGTTTATACTTTTTAGTATTGCCTTGTTTCTTTTCGGTAAGATCCATCTCAGCTGTAACTTGTACAGGAATTTCCAATCCTCCTTGCACTACGGGAGATCTTCTGTGGCTCGTGTTGAAGGCTTTAGCCCAAACAATCCCTCCTCTGAGTCCCAAGAAACTTTTTTGCAAATGTGTGTACACATTGCGGATTTCATTAACGTCGGGGGCCGGGGTACACATTGAAGGACCTTCGGTGGAAAAAAGGGCGTTTAGGGTTTTTTTACTTGAAAAGTTGCACTTTGTCGAAAACGCTCCAAATTTCGCATGCAGTTTTGTTTCCGTGTGTCAAACAATGTTCTGCATGTTTTTTCCCTGAAGTTTGCTTCCTTTTTGAGATATTACGTATGCAAAAAAACACATTTTTCCAAGGGCATCCTCTGGGGACCTTTTGTTGAATGGAAAACAAAAGAAACCTTTTGTTTCGCTAAGCGATCAACTCACTATAATACCTTAAGCTCTTACTACTGCTTCGTTAGCACAAGCGGATGAGGCGCTGAACGGGCCAGATTCGAATTTGTTTTGCCGTGACACCGGTTCGACACGAGGTCGCTCAATTTTTTTTTTCGCTCTGTTCCTTTTCTTTTTTCAAAAATGAAGATATCTATTTTAAAAAAAATGCGTATACAGCGGGAATCTGGAGAGATTTTTTTATACAGCTTATTGTGACGTGAGACAACACGTGAATTTCGATCGAGCGTCAAAGCAAAGAGAAGTGATGCATGATGCAGTACAGCTCTTTCGACTAATATCTTAAGCATTGTTTTTAAGTACCTTGTAGCCTGCCTGGTGGTTGATAGGCATCATAAAGCCTTGATAACCCGTAAGTCACCAGCATGTTTTAAAGAAGCAAAACGTGTTCTGTAACTTCCAACGCAACTGATATCAGCGGCAAGTCAGTTATCAGCGTTCGAAGTCAGGTCGATCCAGGCAGCAAAGTCCAAGAGCAGTTCTTGCCCAAGAATAAAACCCTGTCGTGAGTTGTGGCCCATTTGCCAAGCGTTGCTAGCTTCAAAGTTTGGAAAATGAGAACTGCTTTTAGACTTATAAAATTTTTCTTGCATCATCCTCCATGTTTACCCGCGCACGAGGTGTAACAGAACCTTCCCGGCATGCATTTCGATCACGTTCGGCAAGACAAGCCAAGACAAGACAAGACAAGACAAGACTCCGTAAATCACAATAATATTTAACTAATTACAGAGCGTGTTTTTTTCCTTTTTTATTCCAACATAATAATGGCCAACAAGAAGCGATCGATTGATTCAAAACATAGATCTGTGATCCAGGTTGCGTTGATTTTACTTCAAATCGGCATGATTTGTAGTGTTTTAAACTTCTGGGATCAGGGGCCATGCAGATGTAAGGAGAGAGACCTGTACGTTGCACAGAAGGGTTAATCTGTTAATCTGTCAGCCCTACATTTTTAAGCTTATACGTTGCAGGCAGTTAAAATGAAATAGAGATAGTTGCTGTGACGCTTTAAAGTGAAATCAACATTTTAACCTATTTAGGCCCGAAATCGACGTTTTCGAGTTTACGTGCTGGGTGAAATGAACAGCTTGCTGGATTTGAAGTGAAATCAACATCCTTGCCGTCATGCCTTAACGCGAAATCGCGTAAAGTGAACTGGCTGTAATTTGAGTGAAATTAACGTCTTTGCGGTCGCGTGATAACGTGAAATCACAATTTTAACGGTTTTAAAAACCTGAAATCAACATTTTTTAAGGTTACATCTTGATTGTTCTCCTTGGCCTAACACTGCACTAACCCTAACGCGTCCTGACCTTAACTCTAACGTTATCCGAAGCGCTAACCCTAACAATGAAGCGCTAGCGCTAACCCTCGGCAATAACCCTCACCCTTCAACGCTAACCCTAGTTTCAAGCGGTAACACTAAACGTTAACTCTAAGCCTAACCTTGTTCCGTAACCCTAGTTTCAAGCGGTAACACTAAACGTTAACCTAAGCCTAACCTTGTTCTGTAACCCTATTTCAAGCGGTAACCCTAGTTTCAAGCGGTAGCCCTAAGCGTTAACTCTAAGCCTAACCTTGTTCCGTAACCCTAGTTTCAAGCGGTAACCTAGTTTCAAGCGGTAACCCTAGTTTCAAGCGGTAGCCCTAAGCGTTAACTCTAAGCCTAACCTTGTTCCGTAACCCTAGTTTCAAGCGGTAAACCCTAGTTTCAACGGTAACCCTAGTTTCAAGCGTAGCCCTAAGCGTTAACTCTAAGCCTAACCTTGTTCCGTAACCCTTCAACGCTAGCCCTAGTTTCGAGCGGTAACCCTAACCCTAAGTAAAACCCTAAGGGTTTAAGTCCTTGCGGTGGCGTGATAATGTGAAATCAAAATTTTAAGTCTCTGTAAATGACCTGATATCAACATTGTCTAGCTTGCGCATTGCGGGAAATTAACATCTGGCTGTAATTTGAGTGAACCGAACGTCTTTGCGGTCGCACGTTAACGTGAAATAAAAGTTTTAACGGTTTTAACCTGACATCAACACTTTTTGAGGTTACACGTTGCAAAAATCAATATTTTGCTGGATTTTAAGTGAAATTTACGGTGGCCCACAAGGGTCACTACATAAAAAAGGTCAACTGCATATTAAATACTACACCCTGTACAAATAAAAAATGTTGCTGCAAATAAAAAAGATGTTGCTGCAAATAAAAAAACGTGTTGCTGCAAATAAAAAAAGTCGCTGCAAATAAAAAAAATGCTGCAAATAAAAAAGTTGCTGCGAATAAAAAAGTTGCTGCAAATAAAAAAAAGTTGCTGCAAATAAAAAAAGTTGCTGCAAATAAAAAAGATGCTGCAAATAAAAAAAAGTTGCTGCAAAAAAAGCTGCAAAAAACTTCACGAATGAGAAGACAAGCGACATGGAAACTTGTACCCAGTATTCCTCTCGTGTTGGGTAGAATGAAAATGGCGGGCGACAGATCGGAAAAGCAAATAATCAAGGGGATCAAAATGATGTTATTCTAGAATCTTTAAGCTACTTTATACCATAACATTAAAGTCAGTTTAAGCAGTTTAAAGCGTTGTCTTTGCACTTATACTCTTCGGAGGGTCAGGAACGAGGTGAATGAGCAGGAAGTGAAAGATATTATCACATGTGAAATTTTGGGTGCGTTCCTTTGGGGTGATCTGGATCAGGATCAGTGATCCAAAATCTGTCTGGATCATGGTGCATCAAAGGAACCGGTGAATCCATGGCCAGAGTTGATTCATCGGTTCCTTTGATGCACCGTGATCCAGGCAGATCTTGGATAACGCACCCAGAACTTCACGTGAGATATCTTTCACTTCCTGCTCATTCATCTCGTTCCTGACCCTCCGAAGAGTATAAATGCAAAGACGACGCTTTAAACTGCTTAAACTGATTGTAATGTTATGGTTCTAGAATAACATCATTTTGATCCCCTTGATAATTTATTTGCTTTTCCGATCTGTCGTCCGAGAGGAATACTGGGTACCAGTTTCCATGTCGCTTGTCTTGTCATGCGTGACGTTTTATTTGCAGCAACGTTTTTTTATTTGCAGCAACTTTTTTTATTTGCAGCAACTTTTTTTATTTGCAGCAACTTTTTTATTTGCAGCAACTTTTTTTATTTGCAGCAACTTTTTTTATTTGCAGCAACTTTTTTTTATTTGCAGCAACT
>JAHPZR010031530.1:10000-22500 GCA_019787425.1 Platygyra sinensis | reverse complement strand
GTTACATGTATTCAAGAGGCCCTTGATGGATAGATGATTATACACATGTAACAAATTTTGATCTTTAATTGTGTGTTACTTATCACCTTGTATTGAACATGTGCTCATGGAATGTTAATTAAATGAATTTGTTAAAATGTAGTATTAACCTTCCAAGTGTCTCTGTAGAAAAATTATCACAAAGGGCTCTCAAGTACAGTAAGTAATCTATTGTACTTTTAACCCTCTGTCATGGTGATGATCACTTTTTCATTTAAGAAAATCTGGCATTTAACAAACAAACAAACCAGACTAGTTCAGCTTATGAAGGTGCAAGTAGCAGAGGAGTGGATGGTAATAGTGCGACAGACTCTGGTGATCACTCATGTACACATACAGACTTGGAAGACAAAGCCTGGTGGATGGTTGACTTGGGAAAAGTGGAGCATGTTACTGAAGTGTACATTGTCAACAGAAACCGTGATGGAGGGAGATTGTCAAATTTTGAGATCAGAGTTGGTAGGTTACCATTTGTTACATCACCTGTTACATTAACATACAGTACATATGCACTTACACAATTAACAAAGTGCAAATAGTAGGGTTAGGTTTTGAGAATGTCGTTGCGAAGTGATACTTTGTCATTGCGCTCAGTGAAAGAAAATTATTATACTGATCAATGGCTTATAGTTTATTTCTATTTCACTTGATAAAAGGCAAAGTACTGAAGTATACTTGTACTTGTACATGAATGAAGTAATTATCTTTTAGGCACAATATCTGTTGATGGAGGTGTGACCAACCCTAAGTGTGGCAGTAGTTACAGTGTTCCAGAAGGGGAAGGTTTATCCTTCTTCTGTCATCCCTCTTTGTATGGAAGATATGTGACAATCAGAAGTTTACTGAATAGTGTTTTAACACTGTGTGAAGTTGAAGTGTATTCTGAAAGGAGAGGTACATAATTTGTTGATGCTTATGATAATAATCTGTAAATTTGATACTGGTGGTCGTGATGATCGATATCCACAGTTATATAGAGTATGATACATGTAGTTGTAATCTAGTTTAAAATAAAAATTCATTTTGCACAAAATTAAGAAGATACCAGTCTTGCTCTTTTCTTATGGTTGTACACTGTTGTTTATTTTGGTTTGAATTCAGGAAGGCCAATTATTATTTGCATAATTTAAACAAATGCACATGAAAAGCAAATTCTTTTTCAGCATGTCCAATGCAGGCCATTGGTGTGGCAAGCAGAGATGCATTCCCAGATAGCTCTTTCTCTGCCTCATCAACAAAAAGTGGTAATGATGCTTTTAACGGGCGACTATATGGAGAACGTGCATGGTCACCCGAAAAAACAATAATGCCAATGACTACCTACAAATTGACCTGCTGTATGAATTTGTTATCTGTGCTGTTGCTACTCAAGGAAAGTTCACTGCTGCTCACTGGACAAAAACGTACAAGTTAAAGTTATCATACGATGATAGCAGTTGGGTAATCTATCAAGAAAACAATACTGACAAGGTTGGTTTGAGTTATGAACTCAGAGAAGTCTGCTAACATTAGTCTATAAAGTCCAGAAAATCCCTGTACACACTATACACATATAAAAATAATCGCCCCTGGGAGTTTGGCTTGCAGGATATATCACAGGAATAATTGTACTTCTTCTGCTGTGTAGATCATTTGTGACCTCTCACACGAAAACGTTCCTTACGGTATCCGTTCAAACGGCTGAACGCACAGCAAGCGGACGGATAAGAAATGGCTAGACAAGCCGTTCGAAACGGATCAGTTGAATGGCTGAACAGATGCAAATTTTTTTCGAACGGTTAAGTCGAACGGCTGAACGGATGTAATTTTTTTTCGAACGGCCGAGGTCGAACGGGTAAACGGATGCAATTTTTTTTCAAACGGCTGAACGGATGCAAATTTTTTTCGAACGGCAGGGTCAAACGGCTGAACGGATGTACTGTTTATAGAACGGTTAAGTCGAACGGGTGAACGGATGCCATTTTTATTTTCGAATGCCTAGGATCGAATGGCTAGATGGCAGAAGCAAAAAGAAATGAGAAACACTATTCCGGCTTGAAATGAGTCGCTTTGCCACGTTCATCATAGTCAAACGGCTCCGATTTGCCATGTGTGGCCGCAAAAAAATATATCAGCTGTTCAAACTAGATATTTTCCAACTTTTGACACAAATAACGCTGCTTTCACGAAGCCGTTTTTCAGTGTTCGAAATGAAAATAACGCAATCTCAAAATAAATTATTTTCGAGTGGCGCCATCGTCACGCTCTCGCCCGGGCGTCTGGCCATGTTTGCATGGAGGAATTTTTTTTATTTTGATAGTTATTGCAACGGATAGCGCTATCTCGAATTCGAATGGTTGACGATTTTCTACTCAAGTCTTATAGCTTGACGGCTGGCAAATTGTTTAGGGACGGTATATTCTCACAACGCTTGAATCGTTGACAATAATAACTTTTTGAGTCTGAATGGCTGGAACCGTTCGAACGTGACAGTCAACTAAATTGATAATTACTGTTTTGTTTTTTTTGAACGGATAGCTGGAAGGGTTGATGAATTTTTTGAACGGTATAACTCGAACCGTTCGAAAGGCTGACGATTTTTCTTTTAATAGATAGCCCGCAATTTTTTGAACAGCTGACTATTTTTTTTGAACGGATAGCTCGAACCGTTCAAACGGATGCAAATTTTTTTGAACAGATACCTCGATCCGTTCGAATGGATGCTAATTTGTTTGAACGGATAGCTCGAGCCGTTCCAACGGCTAATGAACGGCTTACAAACCGCTATCCGTTTAAAAACGGCTAACCGTAAGGAACGTTTTCGCATGAGAGGTCACATTTTTGCACCTTCCTCATAGAACCACCACCTGGTTAGCTCAGTTGGTAGGGACACTGTCAGTCTGCTGTGCAGGAGGTCGAGGGTTCGAGCCCCAGACCGGACCAACACTCAGGTCTTAAAATAACTGAGGAGAATGTGCTGCCTTTGTAATTATATCTTCAAATGGTTAGACATTCAAGTCTTCTCAGATAAGGACTTTAAACCGTAGGCCCTTTCTCCTGCATCTTCAGTGTTACATGGTTAGCAGGGGACACTAAAGAACCCACGCACTTGTCGAAAAGAGTAGGGGACGTAGTTCCTGGTGTGGTGGTCTATCTCTCCATGTATGGGTCGGTGGGTGGGTGAGATCTAAAATGGACTGATAGCGGCAGCCTGGGGCGCCTTATATAAGCTGACGTCTGATCTCACCCGATAGGAAAAATTTTTAAATTGGTCCTGAAAAGCCCAGGACCAACATTTGATGGCAAGAATCTTCTTGTCAAATTTATGACAAAAAATATCAGAAACACATAATGATGTTCTTCGCACAAGAACACAAGTCTAACACTTTTATGTCATTGAAAAACAGGGAACTCTTTTTTTCAAAAATCACATGATTTTCTTTACTTTAAATTATTTTGTGTTCCAGGTACATATAGCATATTCAGGTTAGTTGTTAGGCAAGTCTTCTTTGGGAGATCTCTATGAAATTAATATTCCATGTGTGGACATAAACAAAGTTCAACTTGATCAGAAAATAATAAG
The DNA here is from genome assembly GCA_019787425.1 of Platygyra sinensis. Classification (NCBI taxonomy): domain Eukaryota; kingdom Metazoa; phylum Cnidaria; class Anthozoa; order Scleractinia; family Merulinidae; genus Platygyra; species Platygyra sinensis. The sequence continues at coordinate 18,899 of JAHPZR010031530.1, read as the reverse complement.
TATTTGCATCACCTTGCTTGTCTTAATTTTTTGCTATGAATAGTCAAACCAAAACAGTTTTTTCTAGTGTAGATTAATTACCCTTGGGGTTTTGGCTTCCAGAATTCTTTTTTTTGTTTTTTGTCAGAAAGATATTTCGTCATATTGTCAGAAAAAATTCCATTTTGCAAAGTGGGTTTGAAGATAAATCACAAGTGAATTCTTGTACTTCATTACATATGTACAGTTTGTCCTTTTTCTGCCACAGAGGATTCTGCCTGCTGTAGACATAGACATACAATGTAGACAGTTAGACATAGTTTATTTTACTTGTACTTGTACAGCACACGTAGGTTTGGTAATGGTATTTGACTTGATAAGCTGACTTTACAGGATGTACCTGCTAGTTTACTGGTGCACTAAGAAAACAAAATAACAAAGTAAAAATGCATGTACAATGCCACAAGTTAGAAACAATGTGTACATTTAACCTGTCCTCCGTACGGGATTCGGGATTTTGAAGGAAAAGGGGGATGAGATTCCGGATTGTAATAGACTCTTTCCCAAAATGGCGGCCGAATATTCAAATAAGTCAAAATTAAAAACGTATACTAGCACTAGAAAGAACACCTTTACTTTAGTAACCCTGCAAAGTTTCAGCATTTCAAGTGTGGTATCAGCTGAGCAAATGTAAGTTGAAAATTGACCAGTCATACAAACGTCTGTAAATTTCTCAATTTTCAACTTACATTTTTCTCATATGATATTACAGCTGAAAAGCTGAAACTTTGCAGTTTTACTAAAGTAAAGGTGTTATTTGTAGTGCTAATAAACGTTTTTAATTTTAGCTAATTTTAACTTGTTTGAATTTTCTGTCGCCATTTTGGATAAGCGTCTATAATTATGACAGGGACACTGGATTTGGTGATTTTAACAGGCAGGAATCGGAAAATGTCGCTTTTAAGAAACCAAGATTCGGGAATTCCAGAGACTGAAATATGCAAAGAAAATCAAGCTGTCATCTTAAAGGTTTTTCTTTTCTGTGTGTGTTGCCATTGTCTTTTTAGTTATTATTTTGTTTTTATTATCATTATTATCAGGGGGTTAGCTTCTTTTTGTGTATTGATTATTATTTTTTGTCAGTTTAGGTAGACTGTATGCAATGCAATCAAATGTAAAATGCAAAATTATTGCGTTAAATGTTAGAGGTATAAGAGAGTAGACCAAAAGAAGGAGCATCTTTACTTATTTGAAAGATCAAAAAGCCGATTTTTATTTTCTCCAAGAGAAGTATTCAGATGCAAATGATGAAGCAATGTTTTGTCCTAGGGGGGAGAGTATGGCTACACGAGAGAGAGACACGTTTTTCAGGGATCGAAGTGATCCGGAAGGCAGGTGTCATCGAACAAAAGAGGCAAAACAGAAAAAAAAGAAAAAAAAGGAAAAAGAAACAGCTATAAAACACCATAAAAATGACTGATTGACTGATGCAACTCGTTTAAAACTAGTCATGAAAAAACAAATGAACTAGATCATCGTTTTAGTGTAGAGAGATACAGCTAATTGAACCTAATAGTCAGTGCTTGGGTCTTCTGTGAGGAAATCTGGAATGGAACTTCAAGGATCGTTTTTGTTGAGGTTAGGACTAATGAAACTATGACCGGGATCGGGATTAGCCGGTAGAAAATGTCGGGATTGCGGGATTGAGGGAAAATTCCAGTCGGGATGGTCGGATTGAAGAACCCTATTGGGGACCCTCTATTAAAAGCGAGCTAGTAAAACATAAACTTGTCCTCAGTGGATGAGTAGACAGTTCACTATTTACCACAGTCATTTTCTGTAACACTGTGAAGAAGGAAAGCTCTGCCTTCCAAAATATTGGAAAATATATCCCTATACTGTGTAATCAGCATTGCTAATTTTCGTCTATTAGTAAAATATAAACTTGTCCTCAGATGATGGGTGGACAATTCACCACCATGTACTGTACCACAATAGACTGACTGTCCGCTTGAGGTGATTACTCGGAAATAAAACCTGTTGAACGATTTTTTTGAAACTTTCTCTGAATGTTCCCTACCAAACGCTGTTTCAAAAACAACAATTAAAAAGGTAGGTTACCATACTCGCTTAAGAGGTATGATGGGCCAATCTCACTTGGCCCATTTATGCCTAATCTTGTGGGTTATTTTCTCAGTTCATGTTACAATGTACATTAAATTTTTGTGTAGCTGAAAGTAAGGGTTACTATAATAATACTCTGAAAAAATTCTTGTTAGATTGAAAGTCTTGGGCACTTGGAAGATTGTAATCTTTATTGTATGCAAATGTCACACAATTCCAAATGACATCAACTCAAAATGTTTCTTGAATCGTTGTTTTCGAGGTGATAATTTGCATCCTCGGGTAACGGTTAGTGCACTCTTTTAGCTTTTACATCTTGTTTTCCTCGATCCCAAACAATTTTTCCTTAATTTTTTAACTTAAGCAGGTAATTGGTGTACCAAAATAATTATGCAATAACAAAATTAAGATAAAATTAAGATCACCATGCTTGTTTAAGAGAAAACAAGCATTTTTCTCACTGTTGGACTTAGCTTGGGGAATCCTCCTATACAGTGTATTATGTACAGTGTACCTTCACACACTCGTGTATGTGCTAATGACTTGAAAGGCGTGTACAGAAGGGATAAGCAATGCAATACTGAGGAATCACCTTAATAAAAAGAAAGGAAGGCAAGGTAAAGTCTGCATACGAGCCAAGTGGCCCATCAGGCCAGATCTTAACCCGGTTTCCTTAGCATGAAGCGACTAAGAATATTTCCACTCCCACTGGATGGAATGCTAGTGCATCACAGGGTTACCCCCAGCATTAAATTTGCCAGTACCCATTTATACAAATGTACACCTGGGTGGAGAGAGGCACTGTGAGAGTAAAGTGTCTTGCCCAAGAACACAACACAATTAATGTGCCCGGTCAGGGCTTGAACCTGGACCGCTCAATCCTGAGATGAGCACACTAACCATGAGGCCACTGAGCCCTCCCAAAAAGTACCAGTGTGCAAATTAATCAATAATCGGTGTGGTAGTTGAAATATCTACAGTCAGAGTTTGAGGGTCAGGCTTGACTCTAATTGACTAGCAAGGTGGTTAGAATTGTGCCAACTCGTAGTAGAGGGTTTTCTCGCTCATCACCTCATGATTTGTTTTTACCACTTCTCAGAGTACAATAGAGTGAGAAAGTGAATTAACAAAAGAAAACCTGACACTAGGGTACAGATACACCACAACTAGGCATTTAGTAGTAGTACATGTATGCTAGACATTAGAAACTGGGTTTTCTACATGTACAATGTTCTGAAATTGAAATCATAAACTTTGTGTTTTTCCATGTCATGATCATTATAGTTAATAATCAGTTTTTTAATCATATTTCAGTAAACCTTATTGCATATTATGTATGTCAGAGTAAACCTTGCTTTTTGCATTGTTGTCTCTGATAATTGTTATTTTGTGTGTTTTATGTTATCAACTCGCATTTCAGGTATTCAATGGTAATTCTGGACAAGATGACATAGTTAAACACAGCCTCAAGGAATATGCAAGTGCAAGATTCATACGGTTCCAACCAACAACTTTTAATACTCACAAAGCTCTAAGAGTTGAAGTGTATGGAATACTTATATCAACAGGTACATGTATTAATTAATAAATTTGGTGACCAAACACAGCAGGGGCAGATCCAGAAATTTTCAAAGGGAAGGGGGGAGGTGGCTTGGGCATGCCCACAATGCTGCAATGTGTGAAAACGTTTATGTGACAAATACTGGCAATACTACAAGGTAAAAATAACAGTGAGGCACCTATCCAGACATCTATTTTTTTTTGTTATCATGTCTGTTGTTTTGCTTTTCCAAAACACAGGTGGTTATCCACCCAATCCACCACACTCCTAACTCTTCCCCAGTATAGTAATAATTTCTCAACATGAGTATCAGAATACACAATGCTACATTTACTTGTCTTAAGGCCCAGTAACTTATCTTTGTGAAGCATTGCTACATGTAAGTAAAATTTATGCTCATACAGCATCATCAAATTAAAATTTTAGTAATGTCAGAGTTGTTTAGTCTAGTGCATTTTGAATTTTTCTTGATCAGAAATAATTATGTTCAAGCCTGTATGTAGCCATATCCATGGTCAGTTTACCGATACCAATTTCGAAATGTTCACATTCAGCCTAAAACTGTAGACCTTGTGAGGCTATGGGGAATAAACCCCACAATCTCAGTATTTATTCCCCAGAGCCTCGTAATGAGGTGTATTGTTGTATGCTGAATTTTAATGTATCAAAGTTGGTCTATTGAGCAAAAATCCTATCACTAATTCTATTTAGTGAATGTTAGTTCACCAGACCATCAACCCTTTGAGGCACATGAATGTAACTTAAGGTGACTTTTCTTCAAATTTTTCTTGGTTTTGTTTTTCTGTTTTAGCTTTTGTTTTTGTTTATTTTGTTTTTGGTTTACTGGCAGTGACATTTCATTTAATTAGCAACTGATATGCAAAAGTTGGTTTATTTTTCCTTAAAAGTTGATATGGTCTTTAAACAGTTGGAGACTTATTATTTCATATTTATTCTTCTATTTTTTGTCTTAATAAATTCTCGTGTAAGAAAAAAAACAGTAGCAGAATTCACCTTTCTTAAATAACAAGTAATTTCTTAGAAATTGATTTTGTAATGAAAACTACAGATAAAAAGTCTCAACATGTCAACCTCTCACTTCAAATTGACCTTAGAGCAGTCAAAATGTGGAATGTTACTGGTAATGATGTTTTGCTACAGGTACAAGCTAATTAAAAGAACTTTAACTACTTCCTATATTTTATTTACCAAAGTGAAATACTTAGTTTATCAAATAGATTGCTTTGATATATATGTATTTCTGCAGTTCCTTCACAAGCTCCCAGTGGTTTTACAGTAGCTGCAAGTACATCTACAAGTATCACAGCATCCTGGGAGTTACCACCAGAAAATTCCAGACATGGAAACATAACAGGATTTAAACTGTTCTACAAAAAGAAAGACTCTGTAGGGTCACCATTTAATATAACTGTACATGATGGAGGAAGTTACACTAAAGACATCATGGGGCTTTCAATATATACAGAATATGAATTTCAAGTGTTGGCATTTACTTCTAAAGGTGATGGACCAAAGAGTTCAGTGGTGGTTGAAAGAACAATGGAAGATGGTAGGAACTTACTAACATACATGTACTAACAGATATTTTGATAATAACTCCATGCTTTCCTAGGGGGAGTCAGCATGGCCGAGTAAGTTAGGGCGCTGTTGTTGTAATCCGGCTGTCTCGGGTTCAAGGCCTCCACCCTGACACTTGACTAGCAGGCTTTGTTTCTTGATGTCCCAAGTTCAAATCCTCAGTAATGCTTTGTAAATAGCCAACTGGTCTGCCCTCCTCAGTTGGGATTTTTAACTATGTTGTGTTTATTTGAAATAGTTGTTTCCTTTGTTTCAGGGTCATACCTGTAAACTAGCTAAGCTTAGTAGTGCTTGTATAGCTAGGAGCATGGCCACTATAAATAATATAAATTTTACATTGTTTGCATTGTATAGCAGAATGCACCAATATCTTGTAACTGCTTCAATGCACAAAAGTTTTAAGGATGTTTCTGTTTACATACATGTACATGCAGAGTGTGTACATGTGCAATTTTTTTAATTAATTTTTACCAAAAAACAGAGAGGTGTATAGAGTGTATGCATTCTCATGCCATAAAAAATAAAATTAAAAACCCATGCAGTGGATAAAGTCAAGAAGTTGCCATAATTATTATAGACGAATAAATAAAGAAGACAGTTGTTCAAGTTTAATGCATGTGCGTTTTGAGATATTCGTCTCGAAATGTTCCACTCAAAATGATAGGCGTTTGTATGGAACCGCCATTGTTTGGGATCTCCTTGGTCCTCAAATATGCGGCGCAGTAAATACAGTGTAGTGTAAACATCTGGAACTTCCTTTGGCTATGTAGTCGACTGACTTTCTGAAGCAAGCAAAAAAAACATTTTACACAAGCACTGAAAATCATGAGTTGAGTGTAAAGTTTTTTACAAATGGGCTGGTTTCCAAACAAAGGACGGGATTGATGGTGGAAAGTTGTAAGCTGATATAAATTTAGTACCTCTTATATCTGATGAGGATGAAACCTTCAGTGGATCTTTAGGTTTGGATTTGAGAATTTGATGACGCCGTGTGCCACACAATCTATATGCCTGAAAATTTTTGTTTGAAGAGAACCTCTCTTCATAGTCAGAATATGGTGAATATTAAAAACAGCTCTGTAATCGTAAGGTTTGAGATTTTGTTAGGACTTTCGAGAAACAGGCCCCAGGCCCGGACTACGTTAAGTTAACTGCAGTAGTTTATCTAAACTGGTCAGCAGGATTCCTTGATTTGAAAGCTATCAATTGACCATATTAATTAATATTATTAACAAGTATGATTTTACCATTTTAATATATATATATACTTTTTATTTATACACGACCCCACAAGCTTGTAGCTTTAATTTTAATCGTGTTTAAATAAAGGTCATACATACATACATACCATAAATTGGATCTCCAATATCAAGGTTGTACGCAGTTAACTAAAGGTACAGTAATACGGGCAACATTTTTCCATCAGATTGTCTCGCAACATTTCATTGCAAGTTGAAACCGCTCCTGTTGCACAATATTACCACGTTTGCAACCAACTTGTCTCGCAACAAAATATGGAGTTGCGAGTCTGAAGGAATTCTACACATATAATTGATCAATCGTGTGTAATTAAAGACGGCTCCTTCTTTTCATAATTATAATTTAGTGTTTCAATGAACTTTCACTTCGACTTCTGGCCGTCATTTTCTTCTCAATTTTCTGTGCCAGTGAAGTTCTCTCAGTATGAAGCTCAGTTTTGTTTCAGATAGGTAGGTGAAAAGTTATGTTTTTGTAGCAGTTCTTCTAACTCTTTTGACTTTTTTGCTGCGGCTTGTTTTGAAGGGACAAACGAGGGTGTTCTAAAGACTATGATAGTCCTCGGGGTCTTCGTATTGGGCAAATTTATGTATGGGGGTTTTTTGCGGACAAAATTTCGAACGTGAATACATCAATGTTTTGTTAAATAAATTATTGTTATGCGTAATAATACAAATTTGAAAATAACATAAATCAATTTCGTCCGGGATACATCAATTTTGAGTGACATACATCGATGTTGTGTAGCATGCATCGCTTTCCCGAATCATTCGTGCGTGACCGTATACAACTAAAAGATGTTCGATAAAACTAAAAGATGAGGAAGCGGAAATAGAAGTGACCGGAAGTTGGCTGGAAGAAGAGGCCAATATGGCGGAAACAGGAGAGGATTAGGGAGTTTAAAATTCTGCGTTGTCTGGAGAACGTGAACCACGACGGCTAATTTTTCAACTTTATATTCCGAATTTAACGCTGCGTTCCATGCACAATTTCGAGATAGTTTTGCCAGTGAGAAACAAACAAAATGACTTTAGAGTATAGCGAGATTCGAGTTTATTTTTTGATCGGCGTTGTCCTCGGCGTCGCTGTCGTGGTTTCTTAAACTCCCTAAAGTAAGATGCTCCCTAACCCCTAAACCCTGACTGACCGGAAGTCGGCTAGAAGGCCAATATGGTGGAAATGGAAGAGGATTAGGGGGATGCACGGATTTGGCTGCCCAACAATCGACGGAGTTTTTATTCCTTTGGTAGACTACTGAAATGGCGCGGAAGGACAAAGGAACACTGCGTCCTGCGACTCGGCTTAACTTTTTTAGTCGCCGTTTTGCGAGAAAACGAAATACGCCTCTCGAATGAAGTGGGGGAGATCTCAGATTGAGTTAAAGACGACCCTACGGTTCTTGAAATTTCTTCATTTGCCCTTCACTTTTAATTTGATTGTAATAAGTATCTCGATTTTTCTTTGCTTCACAGACTTGTTTCTGAAGGGCACGGTTATTGTTATTAGGAGGAATTTTAAACGGAGAGTAGCCGTTAGATTGTGCTTTAGCAAATTTTCTTGAGTTCATAGTTCTGTATGGTTTTCACTGTTAGGTGCTGGTCGCTTCGCAGAGTTCGACACCTTTTAGCCTGCATGGCAACCGTTCTAGTACGAACAGCTTTTTCAGCATTCTGACCGGGTGCAAATTGGAGCGAGAACCTCTGTGCTTACTCAGTCGAACCTCCAGCTGCGACCTGCACCTCTCCTCAGCGACCAGTATTCCTAAATGCCAAGAGTTCCCAAGTCAAATCACTATATTTGAAACTTCTTGTAACCGACAACCTCTCGTAAGCGGACACGACCACTTCCAGAGCTAAAAGTTTGAAATTTTCTTTTGTTTTTAACCTCCCGTAAGCGACCAATTGACCGATATTAGACAGGAACTAATGGATAATAAATTATAAGCGTTGTTACATTATGGTATTACTGCATAACACGAGAGACGGAAATTTCTCGATGGGAAGTACTTTATTTTTTCTCGAAATTGATTTCTTATATGAATAAACATTTAAAATATGGGTAAGTCTCTGCACTTATCATATGCTAATCAGGCAACATTGTCAAGAACCGTAGGAGTCGTTCATAAGAAGGGCGTTTAAATCTGAGATCTCCCCCCCTTCATCTGAGAGGGCGACTAAAAAAGTTAAGCCGAGTCGCAGGACGCAGTGTTCCTTTGTCCTTCCGCGCCATTTCAGTAGTCTACCAAAGGAATAAAAACTCCGTCGATTGTTGGGCAGCCAAATCCGTGCATCCCCCTAATCCTCTTCCATTTCCACCATATTGGCCTTCTAGCCGACTTCCGGTCAGTCAGGGTTTAGGGGTTAGGGAGCATCTTACTTT
>JAHPZR010031530.1:0-5000 GCA_019787425.1 Platygyra sinensis | reverse complement strand
TTGAAGGCTGATTGGCGCTTTAATAATCCAGGTTTTTTTTTGGTGATGTTATTGTTGAAAAGCAGTTGTTCGGATAATTTTCCACGCTGCCTCTCCACAAGTCTTTTCAACTTTAACTTTTTTTTACTGATTTTACATTTGTCACAGCGAGATTCTTTACAGTCATCGGCTTTTAATGGTTCACTTACATTACAACTCTCAATTTCACGCTTTTCAAGGGAATCGTTTATCAAAGCCTTAAGTGGAATGTGTGTGCGACTCACCTCATTAACTTTTTTAGTATTCTGGTTTTGTTTTTGATTTCAGTGACTTGAAACTTACTTCCGCTTCCCAACAAACAGTAATGGGGTGGTGTGTTATTGAAACAGGAGAGACTTGAGAAAAAAAAAACAAAACAAAAAAAAAAAACAAAAAAAAAAACGGGAGAGACTTGAGAATCGTTTATCACCAAACCCGGAGTACTTGAAGATATCAGGCTCGCCTGTGCCCTGGTATGCACCAGGAAGATTACAGATAGGACTGAAAGCTAATGAGATTCAAATTCCTTATGATAAGCATCACAAAGTGTCCTCATTGGTAAAAAGTTACCTAAACACACACAATTCAGTCAAATATGAAGTAATATGAAAATGTCAAATAACCCTGTCAAATAGGAAGTACTAATTAAGCAATACTTGCATTCAGTCTTGGACATAAGTGGAAGATTGCTGTCTCTTTATTCACAGTCTCCCCAACATACTTGTAGTAATGCTTCCTTCTTACAGAGCCAGCATGATCTCTGATAACACGATCATGCTCTCCATGGTCCACGATCTTTAACTCTGCAATCGCTAGGCGTAGGTGTTCAAATAAAAATAAAGTCTTGAACCAACAGAACCAACGTGTCTATTGTTCAACATTAGATTAGCAACGCGCGCCTAAATCAATTATCAGATCACGCATTCAAGTCGAATTATCGAATTGTTACGTATAATAATTTATTACTTAACATAACGAGTACAAAGATTCACAGTTGTGTCATTTATTAAACTTGAAATTGGAAATAAACATTCATCCCAAACCTGCAAGATAGAGAGCGATGTTAGCACAAGGTAAACATCATTGATACATACATGACATAACATAAGAGCCCGCGTTGCATTGTAGGGCGATTTGAACGAAAGTGTTTGTATTGATACGTAACTTATGGTTTTCAGAGTTTTTGGCCGAGATTTCAATTAAATTATCTTCAAATGCGATTTTTAGATTGTTTGGTGTGTTGTAATAAGTGATATATCCTATACACATCTGATAGCAACATTTTGAAGAACGTTTCTTTGCATACTTTCAACTTTGCCGTCGATCGGTAAGTATTTGAAGTCTGTCGAGTTATATACAGGGCCTATCTAATCGATATTTTCGATACTCGATAGAAATCGATCGTAATCGATGCTAATTAATCGATTAATATCGGATATCGATAGAAATCGATCACTCGCGTCTTTGTGACTATCGATTTTGATCGATTTCTCTAATTAGCTATCGATTTTATCGATTTGTTCGACAAATATCGAAAAGTAAATGGACGAAGACGAGCACTCCGCACTGCGTAAGCCAACATGCGTACCTCCCCATAAGCGCTCGAAAATTGCCCTTCTAAATTCTTGGAGAACGGATGACAGTTTGCCAGTTTTTACACTTGTGACTCCGGATAGTTACTGCGATTCTGACAATTCTAGAGTACAAGGACGCGTAAAAGTTTTCCTTTGATTTGTTTGTTAGTTATCGTTATTCAATAATCGTAAGTACAGCAAAGATCGAGTACACAGCACACAGCACACAGCACCATAGGACTGCTGGGCTGAAATCTGCTGAAATATTGCTTTAAACAGCTTTACAGCGGTGATCCTGGTGAAAAAAAAACAAGTTAAGTCGCTACCCTCGGAGAAAGTAACATCATCTTTATCAACAAAGCGGATTCGAAGGTAAGCTTGAAGGTAAGTGCTATGCAGTGTTATGATAAGATCAGATCGCGTGTTTGATTTTCGATTTCCACCGATGTGACAAAAAAATTGTGATTATCGATTTCAATCGATTAAATTGTCTAATCAATCGACAAATATCGAGTATTATCGATTAATCGATTACATTTTCGATGATCGATTTTGATCGATTAGATGGGCCCTGGTTATATATCACCATTACGGAATGTTATGTCACGTTAACTGCTCGTTTTTACCACAATTTTTCTTTTTTTTCTTAACCTGTCGGTAACCTGTTGGTTAGCTGTCGGTAGACTGTCGGTAACCTGTCGGTCAACTGACGGCCGACAGTCGGCCGACAGGTTTTTTGGGGAGCTCTTCTTCACAATTACCCTTCTTACAGCCTTACCCTTGTGCACAGTGTTAATAATGGGCTCTTTGTGAGGAAGGTATTGGTAGTTGACCCCTTTACATGAGTTCAAGGCTGGTGTCAGGGTCCTTGGCCAGCCCTGCTCCCATTTTAAGTCAGACAAGTGCGAGCCCAGTGGCCACGACCATTGGAAGCTCTGCAAACATCAGTTGGCTTTAGACCACGTCTTTGCCTACCTGTCTGTCTTCCTTTCCTACGTAGGGTTGCAGACAAGGGGCCTTCAGAGCTCCTGAACTCTTCTAGCTTTAGTTCCACTGTTGTATTTACCATTTCTTCAATTTCACTGACCTGTTTGTCTGCACCTGTTGGATTGACTTTCCCACATGGTTCATTAACAGAGGCCACCTTAGCACTCCACAACTCTCCTCCTCCAATATAGCAATTCTGTTGACAACACTCTCGACTGGAGTCTTTTGGAGATCGTCCTGTCAAATTAGTAGTTCCCTGAGATCTTTCTTGGACCCATTAACAAACTTTCCTAGACTAATAAAAAGCAATGTCCAACGCCGTGCATCGAGATTAGCTCTCAGACAGAAAAGAGGCAACATGCCGTACGAGGAACGATGTAACATTTTAAATTGGCCGCTTTTGTCCACTCATAGAACTTATTTTTCACTGGTGGAATGTTATAAGATTGTTTTTGGTCTCTCCCATTTAGATTTCCAAGAATTTTTTGAATATGCTAAAGTACATTCTACGAGAGCTAATCACTCATAAACTTTTTTTAAAATCTTCAAAAATTAACTGTTTTAAACATTCCTTTTTATTATAGTAGTAAATGACTGGAACAGTTTATCAAAGGATATTGTAGAAGCAGGGACTCTTGAACTTTTTAAATCAAGATTGAAATCATTTTTAAAATTTTAAACCTTAGATAGATTTTCTTCTCTTTTTTGTGATCTGAAAATTTTCTGTACATAATTTTACACATCTTATTTTTATTTTTTCAGGTGAGTTGTAGTAATTATAGGGTTAACCTCCAAACTCTCCTTTTAAAAAATTTTTGAATAAAGATGTATGACAGCAAGAGCGCCAATTTATTCTTGTTTTTCTTCTGTGCAGCACTGGGACTGTCTGGTAATTCATCAACTACAGGAGGAGCATAGGCTCTGTCATAAGCCATTCAGAGATGCGCCAGATACGAAATCAATGTAATGGTTCGCTATCTTTACAGCTTCGTGAATTAAAGTCTCTCTTGTACTTTAACAAAACCAGACCTCCCTCGTATCTCTACTTCAGACCCTTTGGTAACTCCCTGAAACTTCTCTTCACTGTCTCTGACTTGGTGGAAAAATGCTTTCACATCATCCTTCAAAAACAGCCAAGTACTGGGTTGCTTTTTTGTTCCACCACTCGTTCACCGATATGTACATTTCAAAGTCCTGAAGAAATTCTTGCACATCTTCCTTACCGGAGAATTTTGATTCCGGAAGGACTACTCAATGCGATCCTACTGCTGCGACCAGTGCCCGGGGGGGGGGGGTCTTTGCCTACCTGTCTGTCTGGGGGGGGGTACTCGATATATTCCTGGGTGGGGAGGTGCGGCCCGGCCCCTCATACCCTGACCCTGTTTAAGACAAATATCGCTGATTTTCCTACCCTGTTTAAGATAGAATTCCCATTTTTGATACCCTGTTTAAGACATAGGTTTAAAGTTGCGGTTACAAATTGTGTGGCTTTCTTGTTGTGTATTCAATGGAAATTTAATGTGTCTGGTATCAATGCCCAAGTAAACGGAATTCAATATTAATTTATAAGAGCTTGTAAAAATTTTGCTGTTTATCATCCAAGAAAAGATATCCCATTTAAGACAAAAATTGATAAACCGATACCCTGATTAAGACAAAAAATGACAATTTCGATACCCTGTTTAAGACAAAAATCCCGAAAAACATACCCTGCCTGGCCGCACGTCCCCATTAAGCTCTTATAAGGGAGTACCCCCCCCCCCCCCCCGGGACCAGTGTAAAGAGCCAGAGACGGAATGTCTAAAAGAAACAATGCCTTTGTTACCGGCCAACCACGTCGAGCAACCGTACAAAAACCGTACAAAAAGATTTCAAATTTTTCTGGGGGGGCATGCCCCAGACCCCCCTAGCAAAAGGGGCCTTGCAGTCCCTTGTCAATACCGTCGCCTACTCTTCTCAAACTGGCTGCCTACTTCAAACATTATTGAAACCCCTGAAAATAATTGTGTGGCCAAATAGTAGAAACTGAGCTAAACAGAGTGTTTTTTGTCACAATTAAAGCAAATCTTTCAAGCAGAACTAAACAATGGTCCACAAGTACAAATAATTGTAAACATGCTAACAAGAAAATACCTTATACCAATTAACGAGCGTAGGTCACCTAAGACTTCACTTGAGAAGGGAAGGCTTTTGTGCAGCTGACAAAACTAGCTTGATACTAATAATTGAAGGCTTCGGTGGAAAAAGGGCGTCAGGATTTTTACTCAAAAGTGAACTTTGTCAGAAATGCTCCACATTTCGCATGTAGTTTTGTTTAATAATAATAGGTGTGTTTAATAATAATAGGTGTGTTAAAGAATGTTCTGTATGTTTTCTTGCTGAAGTTTGCTTAGTTTTCGAAATATTAGGGACAGACCGCAA
>JAHPZR010031529.1:0-10421 GCA_019787425.1 Platygyra sinensis | reverse complement strand
GAGTTGAATTCGAGGCCCCCCGAAGACAAAATCCATCCAGTGGCAGGGAGGAGGATTTGAAACCCGGGACCTAAAAACATAATCTCAACGATCAACTAAAGAACTAACGGCCCAAAAGTAGCTATACCAAAAAATAGAAAAGAGAAGCTTTTCCAAAACAATAGAAACAACGGATGAAAAACATGTACAGGAGAAACTGTAACAACGTGTACGTGACCGAAGATAAACTGGCGAAACTACAACCTGGGAGAACAATATAGACACACTGAAGAATTGAAAAATTGGAAAACGAGAGCTGCTAGAGGAACAAAAAAAGCGAAGGGACACTTTAAAATTGAGGCGCCATGACTGAGCAATTATTAAACAATTATTGCATGAGGTTGAGCATGATATCATGAATTATCAAAACCGAGGTCTGTGTTATCTGCCGAAGCCAGGCTAAGCAGATAACACAGACACGAGGTTTTTGATTATTCATGATATCATGCGAAAACCGATTTCAATAATCGTTTTATTATACATTTTTCACATAATTCATCCTCAGAAACAGAAGCGAAGCGTTCCAGCCATTTTGTTTCTGAGGAGAACACTCCAAGGGGCTTAGTTACCAGGCAGACGTTGAACTTGACATGATAAATGCAATATCTGCAGCAGATATTGCATTTAGTATGTCAAGTTCACAAGCTATTGTGAATTGATTGAATGCTCTCGACCAATCAGATTTTTCATAGTGAGTCTGATGTATAATAATTAACAATTATTGGCGAGGTTGAGCAAAATATTGTGATCTGTCAGTGGCGAGCAGATCAAATATTATTTGCTGAAGCCGAATAATTGATCTGCGAGGACACTGACAAATCACGATCTTTGCGATAACTGAGTTCAATAATTGTTTTGTCATTCAATCACCAAGTTTATCTTCAACATATATTTAATTAATCACTTCCTGACAGCTCAGGGAAGTGATCAGCCATTTTTCTCTCGAGAACATGGTTCCAATTACGCATGAGCAGAATATTATTTGCAGCAAAACACGTTTAGACTGTACTACGCATGAGCAGACCATTATCTGTGGGCAGGTATTTGCAGGTCCACGTGCGTGAACTGTCGGCCAATAGGAAGGGAAGAGAAAAACCTGCATCGAATGATAATACATGGTTAAGAGTTTGATGTTTTTTTATTGAGGGTTTTTTAACTGTCAATATGATAGCTTATTATATAGTTATGATAGCATTATTATAAGCAGGATATTTCTATTACTACTGAAGGAAGGGCTAATGGCGCCGATTCGTGTAGTTTACTTGTGACTATTTGGAGACTTTTAGAAGGCCATCGAGCCTTATATACTACATTTATCGACAGTGCCCACGCATTCTTGAGTTTTTTGGGGGCTCGTTTCCTATTTGAGTTTATTTTTCACTCTTTTATTCAGATTTTGTGTCTCTACCGTTTTTACCCCGAAGAACGCAAAAGATAAATGATACCTGTATCCTTTTCGGACACCTTCACTAAACGATTACAATAAAAAATCCGAAAGATTTGCCCTGCGATAAGCTATGACTTATGACTCACCTGCATCGCACATTAAATGTATCCTACAGCTGTTGAATGACTCTTTTGAACCCTCTGCACCAGGTGATTTTGTAAGCTGTGAGAGAACCAAAGCTGGTTTGTAACATGGCACACATACACCCCATAAATCCTCTGCATCACGAGGCGTGAGAACAATGATGTTGGTTTTATGATTTTGATGTCATCATTATCTGCAGAACCTGACCATTCTTTGTCCAAGAGTAATTAAAAAGGAATGTCGGCTGGTTGGCATGGCAAGAGAAAGGTACAGAGGAGTTTGCCATTTCACATAATCACTGCATGAAGGAGAATTGTCCTCAATTATGTTTGGTCGACGCTGTCAGTGTGAAGCGAATAAAATAATGATTATTTACTGTCCTCAAAACGGTGTGCTTGTGGCTCTGTTTCAACAGTATCTAAGCAATAGTAATGTTACCATGTCTACACATACCTTTTTTCATTGTCTACGCGGTCAACTATGTATATAAAATCTTCTGAACCTCAACTATGTAAACATCTCTGACACCTCGATTACGAGGCTCATTACCACAGAAACTGGGAAAAACGTAAGTGAACCAGTTTGCCTTAACATAATTCAGGCGAAACAGGTTTAATATGAAGGAAGAGTAACATTCAACGAAATGTAAGAGTACTAAAGGCGCGTTCGTTTGGGATCAATCCGAATAAGAATAATAGGGGCAATAAGGGAGCAAGCGTTAATAGCGTTGTTTGGAAAACTATTCTGATTCCACCGGGGAATACCTAGGGATTTCCCCCCCCATTGTTTTTTTTCACGGCTTATTCTGCTCCCTCAGGAGCAGAATGAGCCGGAAATATAGTCCGCGAATCCATTCTTATTCCGGAACATCCCAAAACGAACGCGCACGCTAAATGATCCTAATGGAACTATACACAACTCTACAATTTACGAATTCTATTGTATGTTTACTGTTGAAAACAGCCTATAGCACTTAAAAGAGAGAGCCCTATATCCAGAATTGGCTTCAACGATCACCCTCCATTATGGCAGCATGGGTTGGAATCTATTGGGTCAAGTATGCAATGAAGAAACAATACTACTACAGGGTCCTACAGAAAGTGTATTTTTTTTTATTTCAAAAATATTGCAACAACACTCGAAAAGCCGGCCTTTTGCCCGCTTTAGAGAAACACGAATATAGCTAATTTGACGTAATCTCTATTTGTCTACAACAGAATGAAGGCAACCTCATTGAGTTGCCTATTCGTAGCAATAACTTTAAGTGATTGGTCCCTGAAAATCACAGCCACTGTCAAGACTTACCTCAACGCGTCGCTTCTCGCTGGAATGAAGAACTTTACAGCTAAGAGTAGACTGAATTGAGGTGCGCAATCTATAAAGTCTAATATAGAGGGACGATGCTGGAAATTTCAAAGTCGGTTTTTGTCATGAGAGCAGACTTTGTGAGCCTAAAATCTTGAACGTTGCCTTGAACATTGCAGTAGTTGAAAAAATACGCTCGGAAAACCTGTGATCAACACTGGAGGCCTTTCGATTCGAGGTTTGACTGAAAGGAGAATTAGTGACAGTGGGACTGAAGTTTGTGTCCTCTATGGCGGTGATTCTCAAATCAGTTTGATAATATAGTGTTGGAGACAGTTTGTAGCTGAGATTCAGTTTGCCATGAGCTTTAGTGAGCTATATTTTGTCGCTTCTGTGCCCTGAAACGGACTGGGACAAACGCATCGGAAGTAAGGTTATAAGATTTACCATTCCTGAAATCAATCTGCGTCAACAATTATTTTTGAGAATGAGAATAATTGAATTTTTTAAAGTAAAATAAATCTCATAAACATTTTGTTTTATTGGGTCTGTTAAATTCGAGACAAAGCAATGGTTTCTGTTTGGTTTAGCCTCGCTTGACTGCCGACTGAGACTGCTCGAGAATTTTTTCCGAGTCATTTTCTAAAAGACAAACGGCTATTTTCTTTCTCTTCCTGCTTCACGTACTTGTTCTATGCCCCGAGAAGACGTTTTGTACTTTATCTTTCACCTAGTCACGTAAAATATTTTCTAAATCCTCAAATATCTCCGCCATTTATAAAAACAGAGGGAAAAATTTTGTAATGACGTCCTTTAGAAAATCATAGGTGAGAACCAATGAAAATGCGCGAATAATTATATAAAACGTAATAACAATTTCGTTTACCCCACTAAGAGATTAGCCACAGTGCTGAACTGAAAAAGTGAAATGTTTCAGTGACTCAATGACTTATGTTGTCTCTATTTTTTTTTCAACATTCACTTACTTTTCAGTACAGCATACTGAGTTGAGATGCTATAGCTAGTACAACTTACCAGCGACTACCACTAATGTAGACGAACGACTTTCTCCTAACTTGTTGGATGCTTGCATTCATAGACACCGCTGTCAATGGGCAAAACATCTTGATAGCAAGAATACGTCCATCGTTCCTAAACTGAGCTCGCGGTATGTTAGTGTTTCCAATCTTTACTCCACGTAACAGACGGTTCTGGATCTCCACTGACCTCACATGTTAATATTGCCAGATCGTCAACCGCTAGAATGGTTTTCTCTGGCAGGTCTTTGATAGAAGGCTTCACTAAAAGTTACGCGTTTGGATCAGTTCATTCGCACAGAAACAACTAAAACCGAGTCTAAAATTTCAAAAACCTTGTGCATTTCTGTATTTCGCTATTTTAAGGATCAGGCACTGAGTTTTTAAATTAGTAAGTTAATTAATTTAATGTTCATTCTTAGAGCCCCACTGAAACCCGCAATGGAGAGTTGGGCACAGCTGACGTCATAATGCATAGGACAAAAGCAAAACAAGGAACAAAGGAGTCATTTGCATCTTAGACAAAAGGGTAAAACAATAGGATGTTATATTGTTCGTTTTACACCTAACATGAGCCGAGAGTTGGGTTCCCTCGTTAAACATTATTTTTGCTATTGTTATATTATAACCACAATGCATATTGTTTCTCTCTCCCCAGCTTATGATACCAGGTTAAGAAAAATAGATTACTTCATAGAAAGTGCGACGTACGGATTTTTATTCACGAGTTGCAAAACTTTGCAAAACGAACGAGTGAGCGCAGCGAACGAGTGAGTTTTCAAAGTTTTGCAACGAGTGAATAAAAATCCGTACAAAGCACTTTCTATGCTGTAATTTGTTTATTGTATATATAACGAGAATTAAACACAACCATTAAATCAGTTTTAGTTTTTTTCCGGCACCATAAGTTTACATGCAGAACGCTGAGAACGTAATGAATGACCGAGCGTAATGAAAAACAAATCCGCTTTCCAGTCCAGATATAGGCGTACAACGGGGAGAATTCGGCATAAATACATAGTGAGAAATCTTTTCGTTTGTCCATAATTACTGTCAGATTCAATTATGTCATGGCGACGTTTCGCGCTGTGCAAAGACAAATTCGGACTCTGTTGACTTACACTGTTTAAATTTGAATGTTCCTCCTTGAATGTTGTTGGCTTTCTGATGTTAAATTTACTTCCTCGGTTTCTTGAATGGTCATTGATTCTCAAACTGAAGTTCTAGCGCTCAAGATATTTGTTAGATATATTCCATTGCTGTTTTTCCGAAAGTGAAGTAAAACGGGAACCGAGGCCATGTTATCGAGACACAAACTTCAAGCGGACGATGATTTCAAGCCCGCGCTTCTCGGAAGCCATTAGAGTGCTTAACTCTGATCATGATTGGCTTAGTGATTCTGTCATGAACGGTGATTGGTTATATTTTTCACATGTGAAGAACGCTATACGCAAACGTGATTGGACGTATCGCCTTTTTCACCGGTGAAATATAGCACATATAGAATTCTATTTGCAAGGTTTATTGCCTAAAATTCTCGCTATATATACAATAAAACAAAAATTATAACAGAGCTGTAAACATATAGTCATAACGACGACAAACTCTTGCCTTCTTCAGTGACAGAAACAAGGGCTACTTTGCTGACACCTCCTTCTAAAATCAGCTGTGAAAAGAAGAAAACGGATGTCACAACGAAGTAGAAAATCGTCATCTGAAGAAAGTTATAACTTGTAAATACGTTATCATGGAAAACTAAAATTTTACAACAAAAAGAAACAGCAATTTATATTTAGACAAGACCAATTACACCTGTAAACATTTTTTTTATTCCCCGCGAGGCCTAATACTATATCGTTTATCTTTCATCGCAATAAAATGTCAATCATTTCAGCCAGGTATGTGTCGCAAGTGCTAAAGATGGTTTGACTACACTGGGGCCTGAATTTCTTTACTTACGTCCTTGTCATGTGTGACAGCTCGTTGATAGACGACGTAATCTTCTCCACTCTTCAGTCCTTTATTAACATAAGATCCATACGTTTTCCCATCACCGATAGTAAGTTCCCAAGATTCCTCGTAAACTGGAACATTTGGTATCTCAGCAGCGATGTAAAAGTTCAAGTTATCTTTGTTGGTGTTGTTTGAATCTTTCAGTTTTGAATCATAATCATCTGGAAGTTCTTTCATTCCATCAACAACTTTTAGAACTATAACTTGATAAGCACTGAAAGGTAGGAAAACCTAAATATAATTCCCACTGACAGTCACCAAACTCGCTTTCAAGCAATAGGTGTTTCCGTGCACGATTGTCTCTACCAGGAGGGCTGGGCGCACACATTGTATTTCTTACCCCTGAAGTAGTGTCAATAATATGGTTTGGTTTCACTATACAGAAGGGAAAAGAGTCGTAAACGAAAAGTTTCAGAGGGCAACTGGTCGTTTTGACTACACGATCGAAGTCGTTCCGCCAACATGATCTGAATCGATTCGCCTACATTACAATTCTCAAAGGCTTAAAAGCTTTCATATCTAGAAATTGACATATAGGTTTAAAATAGTTATAGTTATGTTTTTCGGAAGAGTATTCCACTGCGACAGCGCTGTTATGCTGAACGCCGTGTCTCAAATCTCTCAACAAACAAGCTAACAAACTTGAAGATCACCAACAGGACGATATGTGTGTGCGTGCATTTTTTTTGCCGACACATGAATCTTTACTAGTTTATAATGTTGAAGTGGCCCACGTAAGGTGAGTGTAGTTTTTTTCTGCTTTGTTGTCAACTTCTCCATTGTTCGGACCTGTGATTTTGGGGCTAATTTGTGCCTCGCGCAAGACAAGTATCATTTTTTTTTCCTTTTGTCTTTCAAAGCAATAAGTTAATATATAAATGCTCTCAAGTCTGTGGAAGGCATTCCTTGGCTCGGCTAACGGCACTGCGAATTCCTTTGGTTTCAAAAAATCTATATAGGATTCAAAGAGCAAGGTACCGCAACCTGCAGGTCGATGCAAGCTAAAATATTCGAACGGTGGGATGACCTTTCCAGTCAGAGAAAAACTGCTGAACAACCCATTGTGTAGCTTGAGAGTACCGCGTGGCACTAAATTTTTGCGGTTTTTTTTTTCAAAAAGTCACTGTAGTGTAGGCCAAAATATCTTCGGCCATGTAGGCGAAACGAGCGACATTCTTTCAGCGCCATTATCACTCCGGCATACGCTGTCTACCTTTTTAAAAAAGACGAAAACCAGTGCTGATAAGAAGATTGCACACGCACCGAAACACCCGCAGCTGAAAACTGAGTCCACAGGGGCACACACTCTTGCTGAGTAGGGAGAGAGTAAATAAAGGAACGAAAGGAATGAATAGTTTACCTTTGTCTCCTCTTGTCATCTCTTTTATCTTACAAGATTTTACTGGGAAAACCGCTGCTTAAAAATCCTGCGTAGCACTCTAGCACTAAACTCGTACCTAGGCCTTTGCGCGCTCAGCAAAATTTTTTTTTTGGTTTGTATAAAATTAAATATTATACAAACCAAAAAAAAAGATAAAAAGATGAAAAGAGGAGACAAAGGTAAACTATTCATTCTTTTCGTTCCTTTATTTACTCTCTCCCTACTCAGCAAGAGTGTGTGCCCCCTGTGCTGAGTCTACAAAACAGCACTAGCTTTATCAAACTAACGAAAAAACTACGTGTACTAGGAAAAAATAACGATCTGATACCTCAGTATAGATGAGTTCGACTCGCAGACAATGGCTAAGCTAAGGCCGCATCCATACTACCCTGAAGAAATTTGAAAACGCAGGTTTATTTCTACGTAGGCCTACCGTCCACACTAATCCGTCACGAAAACGGAGCTTTCCCAAAACACTTTCCAAACCAGAGAAATTTGAAACGCCAGCTTCTCGTTTTCATGTGGACGGAAGACATTATAAAAACGAAGCTTGCGATTTCCCTGACCGAGTTTTCCTCAAACACAAACAATGACCTGTGATTGTTGAGTTTTTAAATTCCTCCTGCGTACTGAGGACGGAAAACATTTGATTCGTGGTCAAAAATAACTTTCCATGGATTATATTAAGAATCAAAATTCTACGTAAAAATAGAAATTGACCTTCAAAGAGGTAACTTCAAGAATTCAGCGCACGGTGGGTTTAAAACACGATAAGTCTCACAGTTTGAGATGGTAAATGAAATAAAAACAACATCTAAATTACATTTTGTTCCATCTAAAGAAACCACCTTGTTGATCTCTAAAACACAATGCTAACAATCACCTTATTGGACCATTCCTTTGTTCCACAGGCCAGAGATAAATTTCAGCGACTGACTCGGTGACAGTCACATCGGTCAAATTAACTACAACTGGTGCAATTGGAGCTACCAAAGAAAGAAACAATCGTGTTATTACACCAGTTGAGTATTACTTGATCTACTCAGAAGCTAAAGCCCTGGACAAACGGAGTCGCAAGTAGACGCAAGTTGGAAACTTGGATCTACTTGCGACTTCGTTTGGCCAGTTCTTGCGTGCACTTGCATTAACTTGCGATGACTTGCGCTCACTTTGGTCGAGATCAAATTCGCACGCAAGTCAAAGCAAGTTTTTCACCGTTTGGCCATCCAACCCAAGTCAACCCAAGTTGAGTGACGTCCATCAATCTATTATTAGCCAATGAAATAGAGGATGGCCTGTTTTTAAACTGTTTTTTGCGACTTGCGAGGAAACTTGCGAGTCCGTTTGGCCACCCAACGCAAGTCTCCACGCAAGTTCAACTTGCGACCACTTGCGACTACTTGCCGGTCCGTTTGACCAGGGCCTAACATAAAATTTTATTTTTTTTATGAGATAAATATATCAGGAATATCATGTAATGTAAGCTTAGCAGAGAAACAACAAAGAGCTATTTCAAAAGGAAAAACTGTGTTTCATTGCCTCAATGAATTACGTGTTGGGGAATTTGGGAAGACCTAGAATTTAGCATATGCTGGACCAGAGGCCGGGTTTTCGGCCTAACTATTTGCAATTGCTTACATTGCGATTACAACTGCGCTGATCGCATCTCCATTTCATCTTTAGAGCAGTTTTTATTTGAGTGTCAAAAAGTAATATTGGTTTTGCACTTTCTACGCTACGCGATTGGCTTAAAAGATTCGCGCCACTTTTTCATCCAATCAGAAGTACAACCAAAACCAATCGTGAAACGTTCGCATGCATTTTCCCGTGTTTTGCGTCAGCTACCTGTATTTACTTCGAGTTTTGATTGGTTCACTGTATTGTCTGTGTTCTATGTGATTGGCTAGAGTAATTACTTTGGTTTTGGTTTTACGATACTCAATTGAAAACAACTCTAACCCCGCAGTTTTGACGACAGAAAGGAGTAACTTTTCAGTTTTGCTTATGACATGAGACAGTGAGCAATGCGAGTATATCAACTTGTTTGTCTAGCTGGGATATGCTCAAATTGGCAGTTAAAACTCTTGGCAGTAAAAAGTTTACCCAGGAAGCTCAAAAATACGGTTTCGTTTCTGAGAAATATGAATACAAAAATTCGATTCAGGAATTGAATTACAAAATTTATATCAAGTCATCAAGAAATGTTCACCTTCTATTATTGTTTCCACTTCCACATTTGAAGATGAACTACTGCCACAAACAGAGGTTGCATAAACCTCGAAATCATAGTGAGAGCCTGGCACTAGATTCTTCACGGAATATGTTGTTGCCTTTATTTTTTCTTTTAAGCCCTCGTGTTTTAAAACTGTTATTGTAAGACTTTTGTTCCACTGTACCTAACCTTAACAGGTAAAACAACAAGTTAAAATTCTAACATTGTAAGACCAAACTGCATCTAAATTAATGTCACAAAATGACAATAATTTAATCAGCAGTGTTTACAGTCCCAAGAAAACAACAATCGGACCAAACTGATTTCAGATGATTGTAATGCCCAAGTATGCTCACTTTGACGTGAAAAATCTGCACTTACTCAAATGTTTCATGTTAGGAAAACTGGAGATCATTTTTCAATAACACTTCATCCACAAAGGCAGTTAATTGGAACGAGATGAACTAGACTCGGCAAAATTGTAGCGCTATACATTGCCGCTACATTTCCGCCATGTTTTCTTCCTCCTGTCCCAACTAACTGCCCTTGGGTGTCCAAGGATTTGAACATGTATATCTTCATTTTACTTACTGTGTAACTGGTCTTTTCCCTTGTGGTAACATTTGGTTTTTTCCACTCCAGTGTGACTTCTGTTGTTCCAGAATTTTTTTCCTTCAGATCCCAGAGAGATTCTGGCCCTTGATGACGATGACAAAATGAGACGTAAATAATGCAGTCACAAACGCTTAGAACGTACACAGGTACATACATGTTTGCTTTCAGACTGTGAGGTCCGGTTAAACTGCATTATTAAAAACTCGATCTCTGTACAATGCGATTCAAGACTTTTCACTGCCTAAATCATCATGATATATGAGAATTTATATCATGCTCTGCAAATAT
>JAHPZR010031526.1:0-17527 GCA_019787425.1 Platygyra sinensis | reverse complement strand
ATTTTGCTCATCAAACCTTTGGCCGGTTTGGTGACGTTCTCGTTCATGTCGTAGTCGGGTTAGTTAACGCTCCATGTTGATATTACTGCCAGTAGAACTTCAAGGATGGTTTACAAGTATGTGTTTTTCTAAGGTCAACACCCTTCGATAACATAAAAACAACTTGTAAAATGATTGAAACATGTTTTCTTACTTTGTAAATTTTATATATGTTATCACCTTCCTCTGATATATATCCGCGTCATTCTTTTCTTGTTCTTTTTTTTTTTGATCGACATCATTTTACGGTCCAATATGGGGATCACTTTTGGTCCGTAAGTAATAATTTGCCGTTCCAATTATGGGGATTATTTCAGTGTGGTCCGGGATAATTTACGTCCAATATGGGGATCATTTGCGGTCCGGGATCATTGTGTGGTTAATCTGGAGATCATTTGCGGGTCCCATATTTGAATCATTTGTGGTCCAGCATCATTTGCGGACCCGTACAAAGCACTGCTGTAACCTTTATTATGATGGTGTACATTTCTACTTTGCCCGACAAAAGTGAAATACCACTGGCCAAAAGGAGGGGAAAAGGTGAGGCAACTGTCAACTATTTTGTTGACAAAGAGCGATTACACTAATATAAAGATCCCATTGGAGTTGCTAATTCACCGCGGGCGGTACAATATCAACAGTGGTAAACTTTTGGCGTTAGAGAGAGATAAACAAAGTTCCAGTCGATTTGTGGTTAATTTCAATTAAAGAGAGAGCAAGAAATAGAGGTGGAAAACATGTTTATGAATCGACTCGTACTTGCTGTAATGCTGACTGGATATGGCAAGAATTAAATATTACAAGTGGCGGATGCAAACCTTGAGCTATAGCTAATAGAGTAGGGGTGAGAGAGGAGGGGTTCTTGCCTTGTCAGTTTTTCTTCATTTTGTTTTTTTGTTGTTGTTTTCTTTACTCGAAATTAGGGGGAACGGGGGCCTCCCCTGGATCCGCTTAATTTATAAACATCCTCTAGACACGATATATTGCAAACGTATACTTGTTGGTAGGCGGCCAACGGAACAACGCGAAGGCGTTTGCCCTTTTACCAGCATCATCAAATACCATTCTGGCAAAGCAAGATCACTTGGAATTAAGTGTGTGTCCTTGCTAGACATTACTTTGACGGTTTTTCTTCATCAAAACTCTATCAACAACGAAAAACACTCCTGCATGTTGATATGAAACATGAGAGTTACAATTTTCCCGTAAAATCTGAGCTGCCAAAGTTGATACTTCCAGTGAGCATTATGGAAATGTAAAATCGCGCTTTTGTTCCAACGTGAGTCTGCTTGGGGGTTAACCGCAGGCTATCACCACGCTTTACAGCTTTTCCCATGGAGGCAACAACATATGATCGCTGCTCAGTTAAACACAGTTGATGATACAAATCAAGTCAAAATGTGATAAAATTTATCGATATGAAGACTGACTTGTTTTACTTTGGTTTGTTCCAGGACTGTTCGTTCAACAAGCTGCAGTCTGATACAGCGATCAAAGTCTCGTTTCAGGGAAATATGAGAGTCTATGGTTCAAGCAAGTGCAACCGATGGTTTTTGAAGTTTAATGGTAACGAATGCAGTGGACCAATGACAATCGAAGCTGTTGTGTACAACAGTTGGCCATCATCTGCTGGGAGTTCCAATCTGCTTCATCATCGATCATTTGAGGGGTGCTGTGAAAACATCCCACAGGGAACGGTCAGAGTAGAATTATGGGTAGGCTCTTGTCCTGGACGCCAAACTTTGGGTGACGCTGAGACTGGATGGAATTCAGTCTCCCGGATAATGATTGAGGAAGTGTCTAGTCCCCAGTCCTAGTTAATCAGTTCTCATTATCGCGATTGTCGCAGCTTTAGCTGAAGCCTATAAAAAGTAGTATAGTAAGAACTTAAACTTTTGCGTGCTTTTAGTGAAACTGTTTTAACCATACGAATGGGTGAAAATAAGGTCATAATGTTGTCAGTGTAGCATAAACATAGAAAATCAACAAAAAGTCATGAAATGTAATCCACTTTGCACAGGCACTTAACTTAATTAATGACGGGAAACTAATTTAATTACATAGTACTTGTCTGTAATACAATCAAAATAAATTCTAAGTTAGGCAAGTTAAATGCTTGGTATGATTATCACTGCGCGTGTTGCAAAAAAATACTTGAAATATAAACAACACTGTAACCTTCATTTGGCGAGAAAATATGCTGGAAAATCTCTCGACATCATAATTACTCTTCCTCAAAGCTCACAGTTTTCCTCCAGCTACGTTCTCGGAAAACTGTTCGCTTCTCGGAACAGACAGTTTCTTCGGACAAATATCCCAGCACATTTTCACGCCAAATGGTGGCTACTTGTTTCTTTTTGTTGTTGTTGTTGAACACACAGCTTTATTTTCTCGTAACAATTACAGTTATACTAAACTTACAAAACACAATCTACACATTTACGTATGTACACATTACAATCTATATACTGTGATACAATCTAAGCATTACATAGAACTAATTTACAGTTCGCTACTTACAGCCTTAAGTGCGATGACAATAAAAGCAAGTGACACATTCGAACACCAACCCACGGTCTGGCCAGTACCTAACGCATGCGCACAGCCATATCACCCGGGCAGTGGCAACCATGGGCAGCTGTTTCGGCCTTCTTGGGCCTCAGTAGCATCGCATAACCGTCGGGCAAAAATAGGACTATATCGGCAATTAAGGCTGATCCACCTTCCCAGCACATGCCGTGGTGGAACTGCCGTGCAGTTCCCAGCCACCAGCTCCCACATGTGTTGTGTGGAGCTGGCGCTTAAAGGGGTGCTTTCCACTCGCCTCGGCGGTAATGGGTAGAGTACATAGTGCTTGTAGCCCTTTATTCCGCCCGACGGCCTTGTTGCTGTCAGAGCCTCTCATTCTCATATTTCACGTACTTCTTTCTTTCCAAGAAAGCAAACGGCTAACTAACTCGCTAACTAAAGGTTACACACAGTCGAACATTAAACCTTTATACAAGGAAGTCCTTTATTTGAGTAGTAAATGCTGAAATGCGTGTGTTCAATGCATGATAGCTGGCACATTTAACCTTCTTCTTTCATTTTTATCTCAACTTGGAATTTTTCCGATTTGTTGTTTTCCAAGATAGCAGCATAAAAATATAACATCTGGCAATGCTTTTACTCTACCCCTGTGGTGCATTTACGAAACTTATTGATGTGTTTACTGAACTTATGTACAAAGAATCCCTTCTTTCATTTCAACGCTGGAATATATTTCTGATACATGATCACAACCAAAAACATTAGGGTTGAAAACATCCATAGGTAATTAAGTCGATGCGGTTATATCAAAGCTTGCCACTGTTACTTATTCAAAAGAAAGTTCTTTTGACTGCTGAAAACACGACAATTGGAAGCTTTATTGTGTTTCTCACCTCTGTACTTTATCTTTGGAATTCAGTTACAAACACACGAGGTCAGTGTTAATACTGTTTGACAAATATTGTGAGAGAGAAAATTTAACCATAGCGAACAACTCACTCTCGCCTGGTTTCTTTAAACTGTATCCCAAAATATCTTTTGTTAAATTAGTTCTTATAACTCTTACTTGAAATGCTCTCTGTCTGACGTTTTGGCTGTCCTCCAATTCTCTTCTTAATCCTGTCGAAGAAATTAGACTACGAATTCCTGTCAGCCAAGTTAAAAATTTAAGAATTGGTTTAAATGTTTGGCTGAATAGCACAACCTTTTTATTAAACAAAATTAGTTTGTCCAAGAAGCCACTGCATATATTTTCCTGATTCTCAATATCATTTTACACCTGTTTCATTTGAAATAAATACCCAACAAACAATGGCGCCGAGTCGAGGTCAGGTTGGGCAAAAATACAGGAAATGTATGAAAATGTCCAACTCCACCTCGCACTGGTGTTAATGTTTGAATGCGCTGAAGTGAAATGCAGGAAACGTCTAATCATGCCCCCCAAAAAGTAAGACTTCGTTATGTAGATCAAATTTTAAAATCTAAAACTTTTTTTTTGCTTCGCTGTAACTCTTGAAGTAAGGACTACTCAAAGTCCCTCCGAAGGAAAGAGACAGGAGGTAACTCCGCATGCGTGTTGACAGCTTATGTCAGCTCAAGACTATGCCGGCTGGTGGTTATGTTATTAGAGGTCTCCTTATGTCATACCTTGATTATAAATAAGTTTTTCGAGGCCAGTTTTGTATTTCTCAGGTAAAATGGTCTTCTCTAACTACGGTTGGGAATGTTATAAGACTGGCCTCGGTTCGTTAGCAAAAGGTGATGTATAAAATTAATTAGAGAAGTTTATTTAACGCGTCTGCTTTATAAAATTGTTGAGTTCGTATGTCGTTTAATGCGTCTTATTTCTGTATTTACTACACAAATATATAATGCGTTTATTTACTATTAGACGCATTATTCGTCTTGCGAAGTTAATACGGGAATGCTCACGTTTTAGTCTACGTAGCAGTGTTTTCGTTGAAACGATACGAGCACGAAGCAAAGAAGAAACTTTGTGGGACTGGGGTAGGGGGAGAAAGTGCTTTCTTCTTTTGGACTCTCTCACACATCCTTGCTTCCAGGGTCCCACCGCATTATAAGGTTCTCCGCCCCAGTTTTCCCTGAAGAAAGCAAGCGACTGCTTCGCTTCTTAAACGTTACATCCTTATACAGGGAGTCCTTTATTTGAGTTGAACGGGACGTGTCGTTGGATAGCATGTTCGTGTTTTAGTAAATTCTGGAATGTGTGTGATCAACAATGCAGCTGTCACCGCAAATCCTCTCGTTCAATTTTCATTCAATTTTGGTATTTTTCCAATTTACTGTTTCTCAGTGATAATAGTTTTAAAATAGAACATCTTGCAATGCTTTTACTCTACGCCCGCGGAGCATTTACTAAACTGATTGATGTGTTGATTGAAATTATGAACAAAGAATTCGTTCTTTACATCTCAATTCTGGAATATATGTCTGATTCATGTTCAGAAGTAGACATCAGAGTTGAAACCATCCATAGTGAATTGAGTCGTTACGGTAATATCAAAGCGTTCCAGTGCAAGTTAACTTTCAACAAAGTTCTTACCTTTATTTAGTGAAACGAGACGTGACGTTGGATAGCATGTTTGTGTTTCATTAAATTCTGGAATGCTTGTATTCATCAATAGCTGAGACCTTTAACCCTCCCGTTCCATGTTCATGTCGAAGCAACGCATATGTCTTGGTAATTTTCCAAGTTGTTGTTTTCTCAGAGATAACAGCCCCAAAATAGAACATCTGGCAATGCTTTTACTCTACGCCATGCCAGCGGTACAGCTACTACCTTGATTATTGGGTTCATTGAATTTTTGAACAAAGAATCCATTCTTTACATTTCAATGCTGGAATATATATCTAATGTTTATGTTTATTTTTGGACATGCAAGAGTTGAGATTATCCATACCCAAGTCAATGATAGGGTAATATCAAAGCGTGCTGCTGTTAGTTATCTTTTAGCAGGGTTTCTATCACAACTGAAAACACCACAAAGCTTTAGTGTATTTCTTAGTTCTATACTATACGTGTTAATACTTTTTTAAGGAGAAATTTTCACCATAGTGGACAATTCAACCTCTTATTGAACCTATTCCCAAACATCTATTTTAAATTGTTTGCCGTTTTGGCTGTTTTCCACTATTCTCTCCGAGTCTACTTAAGACATTTAATCTTATCGCAGAAAATAGAATGAGAGATCATGTCAGTCAAGCTAAAAATTTGACAAATTGGTTTAAATGTGCGGCCGATAACTAATACTCTTTTATAAAACACAGATGGTTAGTGCAATTCTCAAAAAGCCGAGGCTTTAAGAATCCTGATTCTCAATATCATTTTGCACACTGTTCATTTAAAATAAGTACACCATAAATGCCTCAATAAAATAATTGTAAAATGCAACCTCGCTGCGTAGAATAAACGGTAAAATCTAAACTACTCTTCTTTTACGGTAACTGTTATAAATTACGGAGCACGCAAAGTTCCTCTGAAAGAAGGAGACAGGAGGTAACTCGGCATGTGTATTGACAGCTAATGTCAGCTCAAGACTAAGCCTGCTGTGGTCATGTTATTAGAGGCCTTTTTATTGCACACCTTTATTAAAATCTTATTAACGGGTTTTGAAACATAGTGTCTTGTGTTCAGTGACTGGCATTAAATTACATTCCATAACAATAGAACAACCATCTAAAAGCCTGCGCTTACACCCGCACGGTATCAGTTACGAAACGAATTCGTACCACACAGACGTCAAGTGCAAGTGTTTAAAGGTGTTGCTCGTCTTAGCTTTTGAGGCATGGCACAGTTTGTGTATTTTACTGTTCTGTTGGTGCTGTGTGGAACAGCGAACTCATTGGAAACCACTACCAGCCCTCAACAACAAAATACCGGTGATACCAAGGAATTATGTGAGGTACAAAGTTGAATATCAATTGAATTTTTTTTTTTTTAATTAAGGAGAACAATCTGTTGAATATGAGATGTAAAGTTATTTTGCATTCTTCAAAGTATTTCTGAATTCTGGCAGTTCAGTTTCTGATTGAAACATAAAAGGCATATGTTATTGGTCCTAAATGGAGACTGATATAAGAATGTTTGCTAAGTCATAGTAAAGTTTCTCAAGGAATATTAATGATGTTCATGTCGCTCTCAGTACGAGACGGCTTCACAAACGAACAAGCATCACTGTTGTGCAGGAATTAGAGGAACATATTTGACCTGATTAAGAAAGTTTTAGGGTGACCCTAAATATGTCTGATGTCGATGTAAAGAACGTAACTATTGTCTCTAAATTAAGAGGATTTTTTTTCTTGCCAAAGCAGATCTACAACTGTTAAATGACAGACACGCTGACACTGTAATAACAAATGACTGATATCGCTGAAGCAGTAAGAGACAAAAACGCAGACAGTTTTTGTTGAAGTTTACCGTTGAAGCCCTGACTTTTTCAGGCTTCTTCTTGCCAATTGCTTAAATTGGAAAATTAACTGCTATGATCATTCTTTACTTTCATCTACAACTGCAGTTCACATATGAATTATTTCATATTTATTATATAGACACGAGTGTTTTACTGGAAAATATACCACTCGTAAAATTCATAAAAATTACATCCGGGACCGGAGTGGTTTATTGTCCATAATCTCACACGTGAGTTTATCGATGATTCATTGATATCAAGTTTGTCTCTTAAATTGTACTTAAATTCGTTGGTGTATCATCCAAACATCTTCGGATCTTCCTCGAAAGTCTTCAACAATCTTCGGAAATCTTCGAACATCTTCGGAAATTTTCGGAAATTCTTGGAAAATGTTCGGGAGCTTTCGTCTGGCCTTCGGAACAAGTTTGGAAAATCTTCGGAAATCTTCGGAAGGTTGTCGGAAATCTTCGGAAAATCATCAAAAACGCCGTCATCAGCATGTTTATATAATAAAAAGAACATTACCCGGCGGCTTGAAGATATGAATTTTATTTTCTCGTGGCAAAAGCAATATTTTACTCACTCGCTGCGCTCGTTCGTAAAATATTGTTTTGCCACTCGAAAATGAAATTCATATCTTCGCGCCACCGTGTAATATCCTCTATATACTTCACGTCATTTCACTCCTCACGGGAGATATGAACTCAATAAATTGACCTCGCTCCCAATGTGTGGCTTCATAGCTCAGTTGGTAGAGCATCGCACCGGTATTCGCGGAAGTCGCGGGTGAGATTCCCGTTGAAGCCTTAACTTTTTCAGGCTTTTTCTACAACCGCAGCTCACATATGAATTATTTCATATATACTTCACGTCACAGTTTTTCACGTTGCAATATTTTTAGACGTATGTGATAAGAAACACTTTGTTCTCACGTTAAAGGGACCCTCCACTCTGACAAAAAGTTCACTTCAAATCACACGAAATGATTTTAAGAATCAAATTTGTTTGATGCTTTAACGAACAAAGCGCGTTTACCTTAAATACATGAATTATAGAATCGCGTACTTTTGTTTACAAATTTCTTGAGCGCCGCCATCTTGAATAATTGTGACGTGAAATGGTTGCCTTTTTGTTACTAGACAAAAGCTCTTTGTGTCAGAACAATAGAGCAACCAAGACAGGTCACAAATATTCAAGATGGCGGCGCCCAGGAAATTTGAACACAAAAATAGGCGATTCTGAAATTCGTTTTTCTCCACTATACACACTCTTCTAGAAAAAAATTAAAACTAACGTTATTGCAAATACTATATCCTGCGGTTTAAAGTGATTCTTTGGTAGGAGTGGAGGTTCCCTTTAAGTTTAAAATTGACCATGTTTTGTTTTCTTCTTAGAAAACCATATCTGCACATGGATTTCCTGGTATTCCTGGATCCAACGGAATGCCGGGAATGCCTGGTATCCCGGGGCCGCAAGGACCGCAGGGAAGAGATGGAGTTAAAGGACAGACTGGTGATAAGGGGTCGCAGGGAATGCTTGGAGAAAAGGGAGAGAAAGGAAATGAAGGGCCTCGTGGGAAGAGCGGACCACCAGGAATGATGGGTATAAAAGGAACGCAGGGAACTCTGGGTGATCAAGGAATTAAAGGTGATAAGGGAGAGAAAGGAGAAAGCGTGACGAGTCCTTCAAGTGCAGTGCCACAAACCAACTGGAAACAGTGTGTGTGGAAAAATCTAAATGATGATCGAGATAGCGGAAAGATCAAGGTAAGATCTGAAAGAGATGTTCTGACTGGGTTTGGCCGCAAGCAAAGTTATTTTTTTATCACATCATGGACTTAAATTTAAGATTCAGTAATTGAGTACCGTTCATTTAGTATTTTCACTAGTCTTACTTTTCATAGTAAGGTCAGGATGGGGTGGGGTATATAGGGGATATTTCACGGCCGCGCGTAACTTGTTCAAGACCGGGAATTGAACAGGCTTGGCCACGAGGAGATACGAACGAGAGAGCAAACTAGTGAAATGAATTTCGTATCTCCACGCAACCACGACATTTTCTTTTTATTATGTAAAGTTCTTGCCATATATTTAAAAATACTTAGAACGAAGCCACGTTTTCGACAGTTTTCCGAAGATTTCAAACCATGCACTTTCCGAACCTTTCCAAAGATTCTCCAAAAGTTGTAAAAAGACCACCGGAACGTTTCTGTACATTTTCCGAAAATTTTCGAAGATTTTTGAAGGTAACCGAGGACATCCGGGAAAGATCTGAAGACTTCACGCTTAGACACCAGCAATTTTAAATAAAAGTAACGTTAAAAGGAAGAGAATGAAAACATAAAGCCGTTATTTTCGAGATTTGGTCGGTCCGTATTTAAAAAAAAAAGTTACAATAATAAAAATTTGCGCTCGGTCTTGCGTTCCACAGACCGAGGGCGGTAGTCATGACCTTGGGCACGGAATGCGCGTTTTGTAGAATCCATATCTGCATAGTCGAATACCTGAATGCGCTCTTTTGGCAAGTAGTACATATAGTTACAGCGTTCAACTGGCGAACGGTTGGACTTCACTCAAACCTACTCAGACTCTACCCAACATCGAAGCTTTGAAGATCTTGATGTTTCTATAACAACCATACTTTAATAGACAAATAGATTTTTTTCAACTTTCACTTTCCTTCTTTTGGTCTTTATAGATTGAGAGTCAGTTTTCGGACCATTTATGTCATGTTTCTAATTAAACTTCGTTTATAAAAATCATAAAATATAAGATGGTGGATCCAAGATGGCGATTGTTTGGAAATGACATTGATTTAAGCCTATAGATTTATGGTTAGCTCGTTCTGCCGTGCTACCACGAAGCCGCCAACCGATAATGTATATCATTGATTAAAATGTGATACGTATTGTATCTGGTGATATGAACACAAATTTGTTTCACTTTCTTTTGCTCCAGGACTGCTCGTTTAATAAGTTGCAGTCTGATACAACGATCAAAGTCTCATTCCAGGGAGTTATGAGAGTCTTTGGTTCCGTCAAGTGTAACCGGTGGTTCTTCAAGTTTAATGGTAACGAATGCAGTGGACCAATGCCAATCGAAGCTGTTGTGTACAATGAATGGCCATCATCTGCTGGGAGTTCCAATCTGCATCATCATCGATCATTTGAGGGATACTGTGAAAACATCCCACAGGGCACGGTTAGAGTGGAATTATGGGTAGGATCTTGTCCTAGCTATACTTTGGGTGACGCTTACACTGGATATATATCGGTGTCTCGGATAATGATTGAGGAAGTTTCTAGGCCCCAGTCCTAATTACTCAGTTCTGGTGATGAGAATATTCTTCGTAAAACTTTTTTATCCACAGCATTGCGTAAAAGCCAGATCACAAATGTGATTCAGCCTAGTATAAGCATTATATAAAAAAGAACATTTAGAAAAAGCACAAGGCTCAATTTCTAGTTTGCACATTACAGATGAGAAACTAATTTTGGTACATAGAGGTTACACTGAGTAGCTGCAATTATCAGAACAGAACATCGTAACACGAATGGCAGTTAAATAGTTTAAAACATTTCTGTAGGTCTTCTCATTAACTGTGGAAGCGCAGTGGCCTTATGGTTAGTGCGCTAGTCTCCGGATCGAAAGGTCTGTGTTCGAGCCATGGCGGGGGACATTTTGTTGTGGTCTTGGGAAAGACATTTTACTATAACATTGCCTCTCTTCATCCAGCTGTATAAATGGTTACCGACGAATTTTAATGCGGGGGGTAACCCTGAGATGGACTAGCATCCCATCCAGGGGGGAGTAGAAATACTCTTACTCACTTTATCCTAACAACGGGATAAGCTCCGGCCTGATGGGCCACTTGGCTCGTATGTAGACTTCACCTTCTCTTGTGCCCTTTGAGGTAGGTGTAAAGGAGCCTCGCTAGCCCTTGATCCTTTACCCCTGCACACACCTCGGCTTTTTTGAAGTTTTTGCGCAATCGGCGAAATGTCTGTGACCTATTTTCTTGCTCGACCACTCATGCGTTTCGCATAAATTTTTTCAGTTAATTTCTTGCATTAACACTGGGATAACAGATAGCTTGATGTATTATTCAATAAATCCAACTTCCTTTTAAATCTTTTGACGTTTGTGGATCAGTTGACTCCAGCAGTCGTGCAATTGTTCATGATCTCGTGGCCGGGGTCTAGCTCTTTGCCTTTTCGCGGGACCACCAGGGCTGCTAACTTAGAGCGTTGCTAAGTAATACCTTTAACTATAAAAACTGATTGTGTTATGTTATTTACAAGATTGCCGAGTGGAAATCGAATTTTTCAAGTGCGCGGTCGATTTCCTTCTTAAACTGCCCAATTGATCTAATCGCCCTCTAGCTAATATTTTTCAGGAAGAGAATTTCATAGTAAGACACCGCTACAGCCAAAGCTACGTTTCAAATAGTCAGTACGCGGCTTGAGTGAGTTTAACTTAAGGAAAGAATCACGCAAGCCATAGTCTCCGTGTCGTTCACTGAATAAATCATGCAAGCACACTGGGGCTAACCCGTTGAGGGATTTAAACATGATTATAGCTTTCTGCTTTTTTCTTCTTAATGATAGTCGGACTCCGCTATATTCGATGCCATCGAAAATATTGGTATTGCATGTTGCCCCAAAATCTTATATTTTTTTGCTGTAAGAGGTGTTCCTGAAAGTATGTTTATATTTCATGGTGCTTTCACAGTGATTTCCTTCGTTTCCACATGCTGCGAATAAAATATAATACTCACGCATGTAAACAAAAATAGAGGTGTGGCTGACTAGGGCTCTTTAATTTACTTTTTACAAATGATTGTAATGAAATACTTTTAATGTCACTGTTCCTTAACAAAACTCACCAACTGCGGCGCAATGTTTATTTAACATGCGGGCTACTAAATAAAGACAACGAACAACTCAAGTTGGCGTTAATGAGGGAGCACTGCATTGCGTTAGGTTAGCCTGTGCGACTTCCGGCTATTGCATGACAAACGAACCTCACTTATCTCCCCAACACTACGAGCTGAATGCAAAATAGCACGTGCTGGATGAGACAAGAGTATCGGTTAGCAGGCGATATTCAAAGACAACGAGGTCAACAAGCTTTGGGGAAGTCGCTGCGCAGACTTATTCGAAACACGTACAAATGACCCTTGTTTAATAGATTGCAATAATACGACCAACCCCGTCTCCAAAGGGAGGGAGGGAAAAATTTACGATGGTTTACAAGAAGTATTATCTACGCTGTACAACGGAACACTAAAGTGAACTCTGAACAGTTTGTTTGGGCTTATATAGCTAGACTAACGTCTAAGAAATAGGCAGTTAAAAAAGCTGTTCTACGAAACAGCTTGGCATTACACGTGAAAAAACATGGCCATGAATAGTGCTTTAATATTTTTGGCCAATGCGTGAATGCTTATAAAATACTAAAGGTAACAAAGCTTTAATCTTCAAACCCAATATACAATGAGTCTCAGAGTTAAGCGACCTTTGGAGCTTGAATACACAATAGTTTTATTGAGAGCTGTGCCGCCATGAAAGACCTAAACATACGTGCGTCATGTTTCGTTAACTATATTTTACTGGCGTGACAGTAAAATGGCATTGAGTATAACTGAAGATTTTTAACCAAGTTTAAATAAAGATCTACTACCACCACCACCACAATAACAATAACAATAACCATAACAAT
Organism: Platygyra sinensis; assembly: GCA_019787425.1. Classification (NCBI taxonomy): domain Eukaryota; kingdom Metazoa; phylum Cnidaria; class Anthozoa; order Scleractinia; family Merulinidae; genus Platygyra; species Platygyra sinensis. Next base: position 4,809 of record JAHPZR010031526.1, on the reverse strand, counting down.
AAAAATGACAATGACAATGACAATGACAATGACAATGACAATGACAATGACAATGACAATGACAATGACAATGACAATGACAATGACAATGACAATGATAATGACAGTAACAGTAACAGTAACCGCAACCGCAACCGCAACCGCAACCGCAATCGCAACCGCAACCGCATTACCGCAACCGCAACCGCAACCGTAACCGCAACCGCAACCGTAACCGTAACAGTAACAGTAACAGTAACAGTAACAGTAACAGTAACAGTAACAGTAACAGTAACAGTAACAGTAACAGTAACAGTAACAAAAACAATAACAATAATACTAATAATTTTATCAACGGAAAACCAGGCTCTTCATTTACCTTAAAAAAAAACTTTCACAAGGTAAAATCGCGTGATTAACTCGTTGAAAAGATAAATTTGCTCATTCTTTTTTTTTTTCGTTGTTCTCGTGATCGTCCATGGATGTCCAGAAGTCCGGCAGGATCACTCGACACCGATATGTTTCATCCTTGTACTTAGTTTTGTCGTTCGTATTGTCTGGATTGTCTCGCTGTAAACAATTGATTTGTTCGCACCAGACTCTTGTTTCGGCAGTCTTGCTGCGCGTGATTTAAACCTGCACGAGAGATGGCTAGATTTCATTTAAGAATATAATTCTGCAAGTTACCATTGTTATTATTGGTTCATAATCTGATCGATTTGTTTTTGTCCCTTTGGTGTGTCTGGTCCTCGCTTAACGGTGACGTCAAGGAGATTAATTCAGTCCGCATGGCAGGTAATCCCGGTAAACATGTCACAATTAAGATATTTAGCTGGAAAGCGACAAGCATATTAATCAGCAGAATCAGTAGCAACAGTAGACGTTGTTACAAGCATAGATTCCAAGAACAAAAGCCGAGAAAGCCCGCAAGACAGCAAATTCTCAGTACCTCTTCGAGCAAGTTGTTTGCTCACCATTAACTATAAAAGAATCTGCATTCCTCTTCTATAATTTAGCATTTTCCTGGGTAAAAGCGCCTTTGAGTACTTAAAAAACCGCGATGCATAGATACAATGACGAATATTACAATGACGAAAAGTTCGTTTTGTTTTTAACGATCCACGAAAAAGAAATCAGTACATAGTACAAATTTAATCGCATGTATCACATGTTCCGCGGAAACCTTTGTAACAGTGTAATTTTTTTTCTAGTACATGTAGCCTGACTAGCTTCTGAAAGATCAATTAGGGCATGAGACGGTGAAGAAAACTTGAGGGGGTGGAGTAGGGGTCGAAGTAACTCCTTTTTTTTTGTTCCGTCTGTTACGCATTCTCGTTCTCAGGTCCTAATCTCGCTCCAAGATTTCAGACCCCTTCTGGACTCTTCTGGAAGCAAGCTACTACTTCGTTGGCTAAAGCTCGTATAATATTAATGTTTAGTTGTGCTTGTACATAAGAACTTCCTTTATTTGAGTTAAACGGGACGTGACTTTGAATATGATGTTTGTGTTTAAATAATTTCTGGAATGGGCGTGTTCAACGATAGCTGTCACTTTTAACCCCTTCGTTCCATTTAGGTCATAAAGTACATGTTTTGATATTTTTCCAGTTTGTTTTTTTCCTTCGAGATAACATCCCTAAAATGGTAATTGCGCTCACTAGCATTAACTTACATCCCATGGAATTAAAATAAGCGTTTCAACGATAGCTGTCACTTTTAATCCCTTCGTTCCATTTGGGTCTTAAAGTACATGTTTTGATATGTTTCCACTGAATTCGTTTTTTCGTTAGAGATAACATCCCTAAAATGGTAATTGCGCTCACTAGCATTAACTTACATCCCATGGGATTAAAATAAGCGTTATTAAAACTGGACACTTATCATCACGAGACTAGTTACGAAGCCAGTTCAAACCACACAGACACAGACGTGAAGTACTGCTGTTATAAGGTGTTGATCGTTTCAACTCTTCAAGCATGGCACAGATCGTGTATTTTGCCGCTTTGTTGGTGTTGTGTGGAACAGGGGACTCACTGGAAACCACTACCAGCCCTCAACAACAAAATGTTGGCGATCTCAAAGACTTATGTGAGGTACAAAGTTAAATATCAATAACTTTTTCTAGGGACACTCCAAGGATTGAATACGACTTGTAAAGATTTAGCTCTGAGTTTGGAAATGAAGAACGAAACTATCTTTGAGCTACATAATGGTATGTTCATCCCGAAAAAGTTCGCCTTAAGCTTTCAAGTTCGTCGTTTGCAATCCATGTTAATCTTCTTTAACCTTTAAGATCCATGTCTGCACCATTTGTCATATGTATAAAGGAATGTTAATAATGTCCGTGCTGTTAGTCAGTAAGCCGAGCGTGGCTTCACAAACAAAGAAACATCATTGTCATGAAAGAATTAGATTAAGGTAATTCCCTTGAAATTGTTCTACTATCAAACTTTTTTGAAACTTGGCGTAATGAACATTCATGATATGAAAATTATAAAAATGCAATAAAAAATTAAAATGGTGTCACCGTGTTTGTTTACTCGTCAGCAGGCTCTTAAAATGGGTTATTTTTACTGGTTGCGCGTGAAAAGTTCGAATCGCCTTCGTACAGAATTAAATCTTGGTTACTTTGACTACCAGAATGGAGTGTGATTGTAACTTTTGTACATAGTTTGACTTATCTATGGCTTGTCTCCACTTAGTTTTAATGTTGCCTATTTATTTCCTATATATTTATATTTCCTATTTATTTCCTATATATTTCCTATATATGTAACTTTTTGTACTTAGTTTGATTTATCTATGGCTTGTTTCCACTTAATTTTAATGTTGCCTATTTATTTTCTAAATATGTATCATGATTTTCCATATTACTTTATGATGTATTTATATTGTCAGGCACGTTCACGTTAAAACGAGTTATACTCATTAGTGAAATGTGGTTAAATAAATTACTTACTTACTTACTTACTTGAAAGGTACAAAGTTTTGTCTTGAAGGTAAAGCTTTATTTATTGACATAAGCAGTATTGCTTCATTTAAGCCGTTTTTGATTGCTTGTTTGCGGGAATATTGCACTTTTTCGGATATTTTCGCGGTTAACTTCAGGTCCTCGCCATGGCCAAAATACACCCAGTTGGGAACTATTTCCAAAAAAAAAAAAAAAATCGTGTTCTACCATCAAACTTTTTTTCCTCTTCAAATATGTTCTTCATTAGACTCTTCTTAGCAAATACCTGAAAAAAATAATCTGGGGTTACCATGCTCGTTTAAGAGAAAAGGAGAATTTATTCCGTTATCGAACATAGTTTGAGGGAAATCTCTTACGTTTTACACGTGCACGCGCCCATGTGCGCGCGCTGATGACGCGAAAATCGTGCGCAGTAGGGATGCGCAATGCAATACTAAGGAATTATCTTAAAATATTTGACCTGATTAATAAGAGAGCAGAGTGACACTAAATATCTCTGATATAGATATCAAAAACGTGACTATTGTAACATAAGAAAATAACATTATGTAACATAAGAAATATTTTGTTGTCGTTTCGCCTAAGCTTCCCTCTGCGTTTCTCGGTTATCAAACGCATGCACTGTTTTTTTTTTTTTGTTTGTTTGTTTTCTTGTTAGAAATCCCTATCTATTCACGGATTCCAGGTATTCCAGGATCCAATGGCCTGCCGGGAATGCCTGGTATTCAGGGGCCACAAGGACCACCTGGAAGGGATGGGGTAAAAGGACAGACTGGTCACAAGGGGTCGCAAGGAATGCTGGGACAAAAGGGAGAGGAAGGAAATGAAGGGCCTCGTGGGAAGAGTGGACCGCCAGGAATGACGGGAATAGAAGGAGTCCAGGGTATTGTAGGAGATCAAGGAATAAAAGGTGATAAGGGAGAGAAAGGAGAAAGCGTAACAAGTCCTTCAAGTGCACTGAGTGCCACAAACCAACTGGAAACAATGTGTGTGGAAAAATCTAGAGGATTATCGAGATAGCGGAAAGATTAAGGTAAGATCTGAGAGAGTTATTCTAATTGGAATTGGCCGCCAGCAAAGTTACTTTTATCTCGTCATGGAGTTCAATTTAAGATTCAGTATCTGAGTAGCGTTTATTCAGTATTTTCACCAGTGTTTATTCAATGTAGTAGGATCAGGATGCGATTGGGTTAAGGGTGGAAAAACTTAACTACAAGTCTGTTGCTAAAGAAATCTCAAAACCTCTTTTTTTGGCTCCTGAAGTCCAGTGGGCATCAAAGTTTACCCTGTTTGTTCGATTCAAGTTCCCTTCAAATGTTTCGAATCACACCCATATTTGGTATGTCACGTGACCATAATAGAAAACGTCTAAAAACTCGAACTGAGTGGATCGTTTTCGAAATATAACAATACGTTTTGTTAAAACACGGCATTATCTACAACTTGTCGTATGCGTTTGAGGAAATGTACAATATTTCGAAAATTATAGATCTTAAAGTGCTCTTAAAGATATTGTACATTTCCTCAAACGCATACTACAGGTTGTAGATAATGCCGTGTTTTAACAAAACGTATTGTGATTAAAATGTGATACATATTTGTGTCTGGTTATATCAGCGCAAACTTGTTTCACTTTTTTTTTTCTCCAGGACTGCTCGTTTAATAAGTTGCAGTGTGATACAGCTATCAAAGTCTCATTCCACTGAAATATGAGAGTCCGGGGTACTACTGAAAAGTGTAACCGGTGGTTCTTCAAGTTTTAATGGTTATGAATGCAGTGGACCAATGACAATCGAAGCTGTTGTGTACAATGGTTGGCCATCATCTGCTGGGAATCCCAATCTGCTTCATCGTCGATC
>JAHPZR010031524.1:0-12760 GCA_019787425.1 Platygyra sinensis | reverse complement strand
TTTATACACTTGCACCTATAACCATAACCTTACATGTACATGTATGGGTAAGCTTAAATTCAGAATAACATTAACAGTTGACACCAAAAATATATATAAATAAGTTTGAAATACCTGACGAACTAAAACTACTACTTCGATCTTTTATATTTTTATTTTTGGTAATTGACCAAATTACAGAAATTTAAATCGTGCAATATCTTCGAAACAGACATTTTCAAAAACGGTGACAGATCGAATCTAACATAACTTCCTTCGAAACAAACTGCTTGGAATTTTCAGTAGCTCTTTTTACAAAAATAGACGCATTGATAAAAGCAGAAAGAATTGAAACGAAGAAACCAGATAAAATACCAGTCTGGTAGATCTGTCTCGTCAGCAAATCGACTTAGAAGCATGTCCTCAGACTCTTCTTCTTCCTCTACAGCTATTTGATCAGCGCACTAGTATAGCTTCGGTGGCAATCTGGCTCGGCACTATCATCGTATGATTTCTTCACTTGCCGAGCAGAAGCTAGCCTCTGAAGACTCAAAGCAACCTTCACTACTGCTTTCAGACAAACTTTACCCAAAATGAACTTCTGAATCGACAGAGATTTCGCTAATACCAAGATAAAAACTCGACTGATGTCAACGGCGATCAAAGGTAAATCAATCTCGTGTTAGGAATAATATATAGATTTAGGCCAGCCTAAAAGCGTAGCTCCTTGGCCGGGTTGTTCAGTGCCCGATTAAGCTAACCCAGAAAACGGTTGAATTTTGATTTGAGTTTTGTAACTTTGCGGTGATGTTTTCTGTTTATTGTTTGGCTTTCTGTTGTGAGTTTCATAGTCGCAAAAAACATTTGTATAGAGGAAAAAGCTATAGATTGAATAAATTTTAATCCTGGGCTTGCATTAACCGGCTTTCAAACAATCCTGCCCAGCAAGGGTGACTTTTGTCCGCGCATGCGCGAAAAAGTAAAAAACTCTTTCGCTTTTGCACTTTTTGTGAATGCATTGTGTGGACGCGCAATCTCGTCCCCAGAGCCTCTGGGAAAAAGCATTTTGAATAACAGGATTCTTGTTATTTCCGGTCAAACTGCGCAGGCGTAAGGTTCTTATTCAAGCTGGCGTCCGACTCTTCGGCTAACTTGGAAACTTTTAGAAGGCTATTAAGTTTTCCTTAAAGAAGAAAGGTAAAGCCGAATGAGAATTGAAGAGGGAAAAGTACGATGTCGTACGGGAAAATATGTTCGTAAAAACAGGACGGTGCTAGCGTTGTTGTCGATGTTTTGGCTTCGTCCCAAGACAGGTGCCAAGCAGCTTCGATCCTATACCACACTAAGATTTTGTTGTGCGTCTTCTAAGCGTAGTAATGAGCGAGGAGCTATACATCTGTTGGAAGCGGTTTTTTTTCGTCTGCATTCTGGAAAGTATCGCAAAGAGAATGAAGGTGACAAAAAGTGATAATTCCGAAAAAGCAACGTGTTGTTTGCTGTGTTTGCACATTCAGAAGTCTATGTTTATATCAATATAGTGTGGCAAAATTGCTTAAAAGAAAGGGGTTTAACAGTATAGTCGTAGTTTATCTGGGTCTATAGTAGTATCGGATATTTCTTATTATTGTTTTCAATAGCTGTTACATTTAATGATTTAAATCATCCCTTTAATAAGCTGCATAGAAATTTAGTTACTGTTTGGTACAAAGTGTTAATGGTTTGACCTCATTGTCCAGCTAGTACCAAGTTGTTGATTTGTATCCAGTAAATTGGGCAATGATAGCTGCAATTATTTATAAATATATTGTTGTTTACATGTACCAGGGTTGCCACACTGACAGGTCAGGAAATGGTCCTGAAAAAAACTCTTCAAGGTTAATGGAAAGGCCATGGAAGTTTATTTAGGGTCTGTAGAAATTGACATTATGAAGAAAAGTCAGGGAAAATTGAAATAATTTACAATGCAGCTGAGTTAATAAACCATTGAAGGCTGGAAGAAATCTTTGGGCTCAATGTGATCTCAATGAATTTATCAATTAATGAACAAGTTGAAGAAGCAGCCACTATTAGACCTGATATTTTGTATATCTTTGGTCAGGGATAGTTCATTTTTATCAGAGAAATCTTGAAAATAGAGGCCTGTGGCAACCATGTGTACATGTATTTTTTTGCACCAAATGAAATAGTTATTTTTTGTTAAATATTCCACTCAAAATCCAACTATTCGCCACACTGTACTCAAGCGAGTGACTTGATTTTGTTGATTAATTATTGTTTATTTAAAGTGAAGAATTCATTATGTTCTTGAAAAAATATATATCCAGTCGAACCTCCTGTAATTAGCGACCACCCAAAATGTCAAGCCTAGGTGGTCACATTCAGGTTAGCATTTATATAGCATAGTGTCCAGTGTTTTTCCTATGTGTCCTATTTTTATGAAATTGAAAATAGATTTATGGCCTCCAGATGGTGTTTCAGATGTAGATGTAGTATAAAGCTATTGGTGTCGTGACTTTGATGTTCCAAATTGACAAATGATATATTAGGGACAGTACACTTGTTTTATTATTTCTTTGTTCTCTGTTGCTTAGTGGTTTTCTGGTCATAGCTGTTTAATGATATTCTACTCCACCTATTGTATCTAGTTGTATGCAAATTAATGTAGTTCATGTGACTATAATGTTGAGGTCAACAGATGATGTTATGCAAAACCCATTGAAAATAAATTAAATATCCAGACATGTCCTTGCACTGAATTTTGCTCAATTACATGATTAAATTTGAAACTGGAAGATGCTCATGTCATGAAGTTGATGTTCATCAAAGAAAAGAAAGTCCAATTAAGGGTGAACTGTGGTTGATATTTAACCATATGAAAGATGAACAGATTTCTGTAGTTTGCACGTCAAATTGAGGGTGATCTGTCATTTTGAATTTCACTAGGGATTTGTTTTGTTCGCTCCTATCTGCTGGTTTGATGTCTAAGTTTTGAAAACACAGCTTAGCTAATGAGCAAGATATGAAACTGTAGTAGTTCAGTTGCTACTGTTAAAACCAGGGAATTCAAATTGATGAATTCAGTGTAGAATCTTGTTTCTGAGGGAGTATTCTTAATTCCGCAATGCTCTTCAGTTATTTTTCCTTTTTATACTCCAATGTTAAACAAACTGATGTTGTTATCACAATGACAGCTAAGAAGAGTTATAATTTCAAAATCAAAATGACTGTGTTGTTATGAATATGTAAATTTCTGTCAATGTTGCTGGACTAAAGCAGTCAATTGGCATAGCTAATAGCGTGTAGAGGCTATCTTTGTCCATTAAAGTAGTAGTGATTCTCCGATTTTGTTCCTAACTTTTTAAACAAGCATGGTGCTGGACATCCTGCATTGGCAAAGACTGGTGTCCTTACAAATTAGTTTATCCCCTCAGTGCCAGTACTTGCATATACAGGAATGTTACAAGAGACACAAGGTACAAGTGTTATAAAATTGTTCGTTGGAGTTGGCTGTCCAGACATGAAGAATGTAGATGTTGCATGGAGGTTGATAGATGTCATGAAGTAATGCAGAAGTTGAAAAAAGATGATTAAGTAAGTTACTTTCGCATCCAGGTTTTGAAAAGTATTGTCTGAGTAGTTGGGTTTTGGCTACGGCAGCAATCGGGCTTAAAAGGAAAGAAAACAAATAAAAGAGTTTACCCCATTGAACCACAGACAGACACCTGAGGACAGTGGGAAACCACTAAAATGGAATTTTAGAGGCGGCAACAGCAGAGTCTGAAATCACCCCTTCAGGGAGCGATACCACTGTCATATATTTAATACTCATTCCCAAATTAATGTTAATTTTGGCCAAAGCAATAACATGACAGAACATCAGACCCCTTTTGCCAAATATAGGCAGACTTTTCATCTTGACTTCCATTACCATAAAAGAGGAAAAAACTGTCGGCGACGGCCACATCCACTAGCTTCTGATGGAAAGGGTTCATTTAAGTTGAAACGCGTAGCCCAAAGTCAAAAACGTTAAATTTTAGACCCGAAAACAGCCAAAAAATAGTGGTCGGCTGCAGAATAGGTTAGGTGGGTGCTTGCGTACCAGCAGCATGTAGTAATATGAAAATTGGCTTGTATAGGACTAGTAATGAAAACAAATCCTATTTCAGAACTTCCAACTTGCTAGGGCGCCAGAAATTAAATATATACATTTTTGCGGGGGTTTGTTTTTGGGGGGCGGCCTTCCCCGTGGTGTTTTTGTGGAGTGTACTGCATGCTACTACCGGGTCTCCACAGTTGTCAAGTGCCACCACAGCAACTCGACTAACGTTAACACTGGACTGTGTAGCACGGGACTGTGTTCCGAAATGCCCAAACGCATTGATCAAATGAAAGAATGTCACCAGTATTCTCTGTCTTCTAATGTAGTCCTCCGTAATAACATCTAATTGCAGTCATCAACAGGCCTGGCTGAATTTAAAGGGCAATAAGAATAGTCCTTATTCGTATTCCCGGACGGCCTCGGGCCGAGTGTTCACGGATATCGAGGCTCATGCGGGGGAATTTGTGATTCCAATATGGCTTCCATAGGCGGGGGCAGAGAACGAAGTTTCAACAAATGGAAAGTTCCTGAGTTGAAATCCTATTTTACAGAGCCGTGGAATAACCGTTTCGCAAAAGAGAAAGGAGGAACTGGTAGAATTGGTGGAGAAGGCTCGCGATCTTTCATTGGAAACCGATAGACGATGAGGAGAAACCGGAGGATGTGATAGTCAACAAGTTGCAGACGAAAGAAGGTTTCGGCTTCCCTGTCCCAGCATGTTACACTCTGAGTGGACTTCTGACTTTTCGGATTTCCGAACGACAATACGGGGACATGTACGCTTACTTGATCGATCAGGAGGGTTATGACTACGAGGCCCTTAAGGCATAGAAGTACGTTGCGAAGGTTCACCGCCTGTTGTCTGGGATGGCCATGTGTTAAAATTGACGAAGAAACAAGAACTTGTTCAGTGGATACCAAATACGTAAATTTTTGCCCCCAGTAAAGCAACAGAACGAGAGAAAACGCAAAGTCGGACAGAACCCACATTCACGATGGATGGATAATAATTCAGTCAGGATGGATTCCAGTTTACACAGCGCATTGCCCTTGTAACAGGAGGGTGAGTTTTTGTTGCTGCCTTGGTTAATATTTCAGGCCATCTTAAAATAAATGTGATTCATGTATGTGTTTAAATGATAAATCCAGAGTGAATCTGCTCAGCTGACACAATTGTTTAAGTGTTAATGACAATAATAATTGGCAGCTTTGTGAAATTTTTTGTTACTGTCATTTCCCAAATTGATTGAGTACATCTTATTACGGAAGTGACTCTCTGTGGCTTTCAAAATAAATTTAATTGTAAATCTAATATGCAAAACTTTGACTCTGCTTATCAAAATGTATCTGTTGAAACCTTTCTTAATTCCTAATTTCTTGATCCAGGGCTGATGGCGCTTGTCGGCACATTGGTGCCTCGCTTATTTGACCTTGAAGCTACCCTGACGAGCAAATGTTGTAAGTAAACCTGCACGAGGAGAAAGTGCACTGGAAACAACGGACGAGGATTCATTGAGGGGCATGGAGACACAAGCAATTCGACTATGGATTTTTACAAAAACCAACAATGAACAACTGAGAAAAAGAAAGCGACTGAAACCAAGGTGTGACAACTTACCGACCCCAGACCTTGCATAGGATGCGTTCCAATGTAAATTTGGCTGAGAATTTTTAGAAAGCTTGTTGTCTGAGAACTGTGTGTCCTTTCAGCTGTATTAACTGCATACTGTTTACCTTGACCCAGATACATGTAATGGTGAACATTCATCAGCTTGATCCAGGAAAATTTAAGAGCACAATCCCCACAAGACACAACTCCAAAATTTCTTCGGCAAGCTTGCAAAACTCAATTTCTTCCTTGTACAGCCTGTTCTCGTGACCAGTTAAAGAATTTTTTTTTTCTTACCTGATGAAGGGCACTTCCCGTTCTGTAGTCTGCAGAAATCTCCACGGCCTCGTCCCTATGTGCAAATGGTGTTGCGCGCGCTTGCCTCGGGTATAAATATGCAAATTACACGTTGAAATCAACAACAGCGAGAACTTTCAAATGCCTTCAAAATGGAAACTCGAAACTCGCATATTGCAATTGAATAACGCTTTAGCGGTTTACTGCTTGCTAAATCAAAGGACACAAATAGCAGAGATTGTGTTACATAAAATGAATACATATGCATTCGGCAGTTATTGTTTTTCTTCAAATTCTGATGTGGGCCTTGTCGAAAACGTCGCTGAAAATATATAGGGAAAGAAACAGTTTGACAAATTCAGGATGTTACAAATCGAAGAGGGTAAGCATGTTTATCATATTTATACCTTTGTAACGCTGACTTTCGAACCAAGGTGATATTGGTATGTAGATTGCGGATACAATGATAATATACTCTTGGTCACGCACTCAACACTGCTGGCGTGATTTTGTGTCTAGAGTAAGCAATTTTGAATAATTTTTTGACGACTGCCAAATCATTTGCCCAAACTAACCTTTACATATTTTGAAAGACCTACCCTTCCTTAATTAAAATCCTTAATCTTATGAAATTCGGTGATATGGCACATGGTCAAAATAACAATTCTTCGCACCGACCGACGAAGTTAAGGTTGGAGAACACTCTGGTTTTGTTGACCGCAAAATTATTAGATTAGTCCAATATTCTTGAAACTGTGGGTTTTGGACAAGGAAAGGTTATGCAATAAGTTGGTTGCATTACAATTTTTCTGCGCTTGATGGTTGCGACATGCGAATCAAATGAAAATGGTCGATTTTCAACCCAAATGGGACTCGCTAAACTGAGTCTGGAGGGTAAATCGAAAAAGTTGTTTTTCTCAGAAAGACAAAACTATTTCGAGGAAAAAAACACAGGCTGTTTGTATTCTTGCTTGGGGCTAACTATATGCAAAAGGGGAGAGAAATTGAGTTTTCAAGCCTTGCCGAAGAAATTTGATTTTGTTTGATTCTTGTGGGGATTTGCTCTTAAATTTTCTGGATCAAGCTGATGATGTTCACCATTACATGTATCTGGGTCAGGTAACAGATGCAGTAATACAGCTGAAGGAACAGTTTCAGCAACAAGCTTTCTAAAATTCTCAGCCAAATTTACATTCGCATCATATGAAGGTCTGGGGTCGTAAGTGTCACACCTTGGTTTCAGTCGCTTCTTTTTCTCTTGTTCATTGTTGGTTTTGTAAAATCCATGTCTAATGCTTGTGTCATGCCCTCATGAATCCTCTTCCGTTGTTTCCAAGTGCACTTTCTCCTAGTGCAGGTTATTACAACATTTTCTCTCAGTGTAGCTTCAAGGTCAATAAGCGAGGCGCCAATGTGCCGACAAGCGCCATCAGCCCTGATCAAGAAATTAGGAATTAAGAAAGGTTTCAACAGATACATTTTGATAAGCAGAGTCAAAGTTTTGCATATTAGATAAAATTAAATTATTTTGAAAGCCACAGAGAGCACTTACATAATAAGATGTACTCAACAATTTGGAAATGAAGTACAAAATTTCACAAAGCTGCAAATTATTATTGTCATTAACACTTAAACATTGTGTCAGCTGAACAGATCAATCTGGATTTATCATTTAACACATACATTAATCAAATTTATTTTAAGATGGCCAAATATTAACCAAGGCAGCAAAAAACTCACCCTCCTGTACAAGGGCAATGCGCTGTGTAAACTGATCCATCTGACTGAATTATTATCCATCCATCGTAAGTTGGTTTCTGTCCGACTTGCGTTTTCTCTCGTTCTGTTGGCTTTACTCCAAATTTAACGTATTGGTATCCACTGAACAAGTTCTTGTTCTTCGTCAATTTTAACACATGGCCATCCCAGAACAGGCGGTAACCTTCGAACGACTTCTATGCCTTAAGGGACTCGTAGTCATAACCCTCCTTATCGATCAAGTAAGCGTACATATCACCGTATGTGAAGTTCGGAAAATCAGAAAAGTCAGAAGTCCAATCAGAGTGTAACATGCTGGGACAGGGAAGCGAACCTTCTTTCGTCTGCAACTTGTTGACTATCACATCCTCCGGTTTCTCCTCATCGTCTATCGGTTCCAATGAAAGATCGCGAGCCTTCTCCACCAATTCTACCAGTTCCTCCTTTCTCTTTTGCGAAACGGTTATTCCACGGCTCTGTAAATAGGATTTCAACTCAGGAACTTTCCATTTTTGAACTTCGTTCTTTGCCCCGCCTATTAAAGCCATATTGGAATCACATATTCCCCCGCATGAGCCTCGATATCGTGCACTCGCCCGAGGTCGTCCGGGAATACGAATAAGGACTATTCTTATTGCCCTTTAAATTCATCCAGGCCTTGTTGATACTGCAATTAGATGTATTACAGGAGGACTAAATAGAAGACAGAGAATACTGTGACATTCTTTCATTTTTAACAATGAGTTGGACATTTCGGAACACAATCCGTCACACAGTCAGTGTTAACGTTATCGAGTTGCTGTGGTGCACTGACAACTGTGGAGACTCTGAGTAGCATGCAGTACACTCCCCAATGTATATATTTAATTTCTGGCGCCTTAGCAAGTTGGAAGTTCTGATAGGATTTGTTCATTACTAGTCTATAAAAGCCAATTTCATATTACTACATGCAGCTGTAAGCAAGCACCCCCTACATATTCTGCACCACATATTTTTGGCTGTTTAGGGTCTAAAATTAACTTTTTGACTTTGGCTACAGCGTTCAACTTAATGAAACCTTTCCATCAGAAGCTAGTGATGTGCAGTCGCCAACAGTTTTCCTCTTTATGGTAATGGAAGTCAAGATGAAAAGTCTGCTATATTTGGCAAAAGGGGTCTGAATTTTCTGTCAGTGTAATTGCTTTGGCCAAAATTAACATTAATTTGGGAATGAGATAAATATATGACAGTGGTATAGCTACTGAAGGGGTGATTTCAGACTCTGCTGTTGCCCCTCTAAATTCCAATTTTAGTGGTTTCCCACTGTCTCAGGTGTCTGTCTGTGGTCAATGGGGTAAACTCTTTATTTTTTCTTTCCTTTTAAGCCCTATTGCTGCAGTAGCCAAAACCCAACTACTCAGACATACTTTCAAAACCTGGATGCGAAAGTAACTTTACGTAATCATCCTTTTTTTCAAATATTCGTCGGCACGATTCCTTCAATGACATCTATCCAACCTCACATGCAAACAAATCCTACATTCTTTCATGCTGGACAGCAAACTTCCAACGAACAATTTATACCTTGTACCTTGTGTCTCTTGTAACAGTTCCTGTATATGCAAGTACTGGCACTGAGGGGGATAAACTAATTTGTAAGGACACCAGTCTTTGCAAATGCAGGATGTCCAGCACCATGCTTGTTTAAAAAGTTAGGAACAAAATCGGAGAATCACTACTACTTTAATGGACAAAGATAGCCTCTACACGCTATTAGCTATGCCAATTGACTGCTTTAGTCCAGCAACATTGACAGAAATTTACATATTCATAACAACACAGTCATTTTGATTTTGAAATCATAACTCTTCTTAGCTGTCATTGTGATAACAACATCAGTTTGTTTAACATTGGAGTATAAAAAGGAAAAATAACTGAAGAGCATTGCGGAATTAAGAATACTCCCTCAGAAACAAGATTCTACACTGAATTCATCAATTTGAATTCCCTGGTTTTAACAGTAGCAACTGAACTACTACAGTTTCATATCTTGCTCATTAGCTAAGCTGTGTTTTCAAAACTTAGACATCAAACCAGCAGATAGGAGCGAACAAAACAAATCCCTAGTGAAATTCAAAATGACAGATCACCCTCAATTTGACGTGCAAACTACAGAAATCTGTTCATCTTTCATATGGTTAAATATCAACCACAGTTCACCCTTAATTGGACTTTCTTTTCTTTGATGAACATCAACTTCATGACATGAGCATCTTCCAGTTTCAAATTTAATCATGTAATTGAGCAAAATTCAGTGCAAGGACATGTCTGGATATTTAATTTATTTTCAATGGGTTTTGCATAACATCATCTGTTGACCTCAACATTATAGTCACATGAACTACATTAATTTGCATACAACTAGATACAATAGGTGGAGTAGAATATCATTAAACAGCTATGACCAGAAAACCACTAAGCAACAGAGAACAAAGAAATAATAAAACAAGTGTACTGTCCCTAATATATCATTTGTCAATTTGGAACATCAAAGTCACGACACCAATAGCTTTATACTACATCTACATCTGAAACACCATCTGGAGGCCATAAATCTATTTTCAATTTCATAAAAATAGGACACATAGGAAAAACACTGGACACTATGCTATATAAATGCTAACCTGAATGTGACCACCTAGGCTTGACATTTTGGGTGGTCGCTAATTACAGGAGGTTCGACTGGATATATATTTTTCAAGAACATAATGAATTCTTCACTTTAAATAAACAATAATTAATCAACAAAATCAAGTCACTCGCTTGAGTACAGTGTGGCGAATAGTTGGATTTTGAGTGGAATATTTAACAAAAAATAACTATTTCATTTGGTGCAAAAAAATACATGTACACATGGTTGCCACAGGCCTCTATTTTCAAGATTTCTCTGATAAAAATGAACTATCCCTGACCAAAGATATACAAAATATCAGGTCTAATAGTGGCTGCTTCTTCAACTTGTTCATTAATTGATAAATTCATTGAGATCACATTGAGCCCAAAGATTTCTTCCAGCCTTCAATGGTTTATTAACTCAGCTGCATTGTAAATTATTTCAATTTTCCCTGACTTTTCTTCATAATGTCAATTTCTACAGACCCTAAATAAACTTCCATGGCCTTTCCATTAACCTTGAAGAGTTTTTTTCAGGACCATTTCCTGACCTGTCAGTGTGGCAACCCTGGTACATGTAAACAACAATATATTTATAAATAATTGCAGCTATCATTGCCCAATTTACTGGATACAAATCAACAACTTGGTACTAGCTGGACAATGAGGTCAAACCATTAACACTTTGTACCAAACAGTAACTAAATTTCTATGCAGCTTATTAAAGGGATGATTTAAATCATTAAATGTAACAGCTATTGAAAACAATAATAAGAAATATCCGATACTACTATAGACCCAGATAAACTACGACTATACTGTTAAACCCCTTTCTTTTAAGCAATTTTGCCACACTATATTGATATAAACATAGACTTCTGAATGTGCAAACACAGCAAACAACACGTTGCTTTTTCGGAATTATCACTTTTTGTCACCTTCATTCTCTTTGCGATACTTTCCAGAATGCAGACGAAAAAAAACCGCTTCCAACAGATGTATAGCTCCTCGCTCATTACTACGCTTAGAAGACGCACAACAAAATCTTAGTGTGGTATAGGATCGAAGCTGCTTGGCACCTGTCTTGGGACGAAGCCAAAACATCGACAACAACGCTAGCACCGTCCTGTTTTTACGAACATATTTTCCCGTACGACATCGTACTTTTCCCTCTTCAATTCTCATTCGGCTTTACCTTTCTTCTTTAAGGAAAACTTAATAGCCTTCTAAAAGTTTCCAAGTTAGCCGAAGAGTCGGACGCCAGCTTGAATAAGAACCTTACGCCTGCGCAGTTTGACCGGAAATAACAAGAATCCTGTTATTCAAAATGCTTTTTCCCAGAGGCTCTGGGGACGAGATTGCGCGTCCACACAATGCATTCACAAAAAGTGCAAAAGCGAAAGAGTTTTTTACTTTTTCGCGCATGCGCGGACAAAAGTCACCCTTGCTGGGCAGGATTGTTTGAAAGCCGGTTAATGCAAGCCCAGGATTAAAATTTATTCAATCTATAGCTTTTTCCTCTATACAAATGTTTTTTGCGACTATGAAACTCACAACAGAAAGCCAAACAATAAACAGAAAACATCACCGCAAAGTTACAAAACTCAAATCAAAATTCAACCGTTTTCTGGGTTAGCTTAATCGGGCACTGAACAACCCGGCCAAGGAGCTACGCTTTTAGGCTGGCCTAAATCTATATATTATTCCTAACACGAGATTGATTTACCTTTGATCGCCGTTGACATCAGTCGAGTTTTTATCTTGGTATTAGCGAAATCTCTGTCGATTCAGAAGTTCATTTTGGGTAAAGTTTGTCTGAAAGCAGTAGTGAAGGTTGCTTTGAGTCTTCAGAGGCTAGCTTCTGCTCGGCAAGTGAAGAAATCATACGATGATAGTGCCGAGCCAGATTGCCACCGAAGCTATACTAGTGCGCTGATCAAATAGCTGTAGAGGAAGAAGAAGAGTCTGAGGACATGCTTCTAAGTCGATTTGCTGACGAGACAGATCTACCAGACTGGTATTTTATCTGGTTTCTTCGTTTCAATTCTTTCTGCTTTTATCAATGCGTCTATTTTTGTAAAAAGAGCTACTGAAAATTCCAAGCAGTTTGTTTCGAAGGAAGTTATGTTAGATTCGATCTGTCACCGTTTTTGAAAATGTCTGTTTCGAAGATATTGCACGATTTAAATTTCTGTAATTTGGTCAATTACCAAAAATAAAAATATAAAAGATCGAAGTAGTAGTTTTAGTTCGTCAGGTATTTCAAACTTATTTATATATATTTTTGGTGTCAACTGTTAATGTTATTCTGAATTTAAGCTTACCCATACATGTACATGTAAGGTTATGGTTATAGGTGCAAGTGT
>JAHPZR010031523.1:47500-50844 GCA_019787425.1 Platygyra sinensis | reverse complement strand
TGTTCGTTGGAGTTTGCTGTCCAGCATGAAGAATGTAGATGTTGCATGGAGGTTGATAGATGTCATGAAGGAGTGGCAGAAGTTGAAAAAGATGATTAGTAAGTTACTTTCGCATCCAGGTTTTGAAAGTATGTCTGAGTAGTTGGGTTTTGGCTACTGCAGCAATAGGGCTTAAAAGGAAAGAAAAAATAAAGAGTTTACCCCATTGACCACAGACAGACACCTGAGACAGTGGGAAACCACTAAAATTGGAATTTTAGAGGGGCAACAGCAGAGTCTGAAATCACCCCTTCAGTAGCTATACCACTGTCATATATTTATCTCATTCCCAAATTAATGTTAATTTTGGCCAAAGCAATTACACTGACAGAAAATTCAGACCCCTTTTGCCAAATATAGCAGACTTTTCATCTTGACTTCCATTACCATAAAGAGGAAAACTGTTGGCGACTGCACATCACTAGCTTCTGATGGAAAGGTTTCATTAAGTTGAACGCTGTAGCCAAAGTCAAAAAAGTTAATTTTAGACCCTAAACAGCCAAAAATATGTGGTGCAGAATATGTAGGGGGTGCTTGCTTACAGCTGCATGTAGTAATATGAAATTGGCTTTTATAGACTAGTAATGAACAAATCCTATCAGAACTTCCAACTTGCTAAGGCGCCAGAAATTAAATATATACATTGGGGAGTGTACTGCATGCTACTCAGAGTCTCCACAGTTGTCAGTGCACCACAGCAACTCGATAACGTTAACACTGACTGTGTGACGGATTGTGTTCCGAAATGTCCAACTCATTGTTAAAAATGAAAGAATGTCACAGTATTCTCTGTCTTCTATTTAGTCCTCCTGTAATACATCTAATTGCAGTATCAACAAGGCCTGGATGAATTTAAAGGGCAATAAGAATAGTCCTTATTCGTATTCCCGGACGACCTCGGGCGAGTGCACGATATCGAGGCTCATGCGGGGGAATATGTGATTCCAATATGGCTTTAATAGGCGGGGCAAAGAACGAAGTTCAAAAATGGAAAGTTCCTGAGTTGAAATCCTATTTACAGAGCCGTGGAATAACCGTTTCGCAAAAGAGAAAGGAGGAACTGGTAGAATTGGTGGAGAAGGCTCGCGATCTTTCATTGGAACCGATAGACGATGAGGAGAAACCGGAGGATGTGATAGTCAACAAGTTGCAGACGAAAGAAGGTTCGCTTCCCTGTCCCAGCATGTTACACTCTGATTGGACTTCTGACTTTTCTGATTTTCCGAACTTCACATACGGTGATATGTACGCTTACTTGATCGATAAGGAGGGTTATGACTACGAGTCCCTTAAGGCATAGAAGTCGTTCGAAGGTTACCGCCTGTTCTGGGATGGCCATGTGTTAAAATTGACGAAGAACAAGAACTTGTTCAGTGGATACCAATACGTTAAATTTGGAGTAAAGCCAACAGAACGAGAGAAAACGCAAGTCGGACAGAAACCAACTTACGATGGATGGATAATAATTCAGTCAGATGGATCAGTTTACACAGCGCATTGCCCTTGTACAGGAGGGTGAGTTTTTTGCTGCCTTGGTTAATATTTGGCCATCTTAAAATAAATTTGATTAATGTATGTGTTAAATGATAAATCCAGATTGATCTGTTCAGCTGACACAATGTTTAAGTGTTAATGACAATAATAATTTGCAGCTTTGTGAAATTTTGTACTTCATTTCCAAATTGTTGAGTACATCTTATTATGTAAGTGCTCTCTGTGGCTTTCAAAATAATTTAATTTTATCTAATATGCAAAACTTTGACTCTGCTTATCAAAATGTATCTGTTGAAACCTTTCTTAATTCCTAATTTCTTGATCAGGGCTGATGGCGCTTGTCGGCACATTGGCGCCTCGCTTATTGACCTTGAAGCTACACTGAGAGAAAATGTTGTAATAACCTGCACTAGGAGAAAGTGCACTTGGAAACAACGGAAGAGGATTCATGAGGGCATGACACAAGCATTAGACATGGATTTTACAAAACCAACAATGAACAAGAGAAAAAGAAGCGACTGAAACCAAGGTGTGACACTTACGACCCCAGACCTTCATATGATGCGAATGTAAATTTGGCTGAGAATTTTAGAAAGCTTGTTGCTGAAACTGTTCCTTCAGCTGTATTACTGCATCTGTTACCTGACCCAGATACATGTAATGGTGAACATCATCAGCTTGATCCAGAAAATTTAAGAGCAAATCCCCACAAGAATCAAACAAAATCAAATTTCTTCGGCAAGGCTTGAAAACTCAATTTCTCTCCCCTTTTGCATATAGTTAGCCCCAAGCAAGAATACAAACAGCCTGTGTTTTTTTCCTCGAAATAGTTTTGTCTTTCTGAGAAAAACAACTTTTTCGATTTACCCTCCAGACTCAGTTTAGCGAGTCCCATTTGGGTTGAAAATCGACCATTTTCATTTCATTCGCATGTCGCAACCATCAAGCGCAGAAAAATTGTAATGCAACCAACTTATTGCATAACCTTTCCTTGTCCAAAATCCACAGTGTCAAGAACATTGGACTAATCTAATAATTTTGCGGTCAATAAAACCAGAGTGTTCTCCAACCTTAACTTCGTCGGTCGGTGCGAAGAATTGTTATTTTGACCATGTGCCATATCACCGAATTTCATAAGATTAAGGATTTTAATTAAGGAAGGGTAGGTCTTTCAAAATATGTAAAGTTTAGTTTGGGCAAATGATTTGGCAGTCGTCAAAAAATTATTCAAAATTGACACAAAATCACGCCAGCAGTGTTGAGTGCGTGACCAAGAGTATATTATCATTGTGTCCGCAATCTACATACCAATATCACTTTGGTTCGAAAGTCAGCGTTACAAAGGTATAAATATGATAAACATGCTTACCCTCTTCGATTTGTAACATCCTGAATTTGTCAAACTGTTTCTTTCCCTGTATATTTTCAGCGACGTTTTCGACAAGGCCCACATCAGAATTTGAAGAAAAACAATAACTGCCGAATGCATATGTATTCATTTTATGTAACACAATCTCTGCTATTTGTGTCCTTTGATTTAGCAAGCAGTAAACCGCTAAAGCGTTATTCAATTGCAATATGCGAGTTTCGAGTTTCCATTTTGAAGGCATTTGAAAGTTCTCGCTGTTGTTGATTTCAACGTGTAATTTGCATATTTATACCCGAGGCAAGCGCGCGCAACACCATTTGCACATAGGGACGAGGCCGTGGAGATTTCTGCAGACTACAGAACGGGAAGTGCCCTTCATCAGGTAAGAAAAAAAAAAATTCTTTAACTGGTCACGAGAACAGGCTGTACAAGGAGAAAGTAA
>JAHPZR010031523.1:35000-42500 GCA_019787425.1 Platygyra sinensis | reverse complement strand
TGATTGACCTCACTGAAAAACACTCGACTAATTGAATAAAGATAGCTCAACTTATATAAGCTCTACTTGTCTCGAAATATCAGTAGAAGACTGGCCATTTGAGAGACATGAATTAAGCTTAAACATAGCGATGTTCTATAATTAACTCTCCTTGATTTTGTTCTGCCGTGTTATAGTCTGCATTAATATCTTCGAACGAATCTATTTAAATTTTCCTTCCCCAGGTACAAGACGAAGAGATCTCGTGTCCATTCTGTTCAAAGAAATGCAAAAGTGTTGGTGGTTTAAAACGACACGTTACTTGTAAGCATGAAGATGAAAGGGAGAACGGTCCAGAGACTAATGAAGGCGAAGAAAGCAAATTTACAAACGAATTGCTTGCATAGATGCTCGAGGAAGTCAAACGCCATTTGTTTAACAACAAGGTCTTCCCCAAGGACATCAGAGAAGAGCTCAGTGCTCATCAATTCACAAACTTATCAGAAGAATCGATGGAATTCGCTGAATTACAAAAGATGTTTAACAGTTGATTAAAAATAAAAAGACCGGGAAAATTGTACACGATGCTCTATTCCACTGTGCCATTAAATTCAACAAAATACTTCACTGGACTGTCTAGGAATACTGCCACACTGTTATCAACTAAAGTAGCCGATATTATGCTAGTGTATAGCAAAGAGAAGTCTGTTGTTCCTGTCAAGGACTTTGAGATTAAGCTAAGTGATAAAGAAATAGCAGGTTTGCAGTATGTTGGAGGATAATTATGTGTTTCACAAATTGTACAACAAACACAGCAAATCAAAACTGTGTGAATCAACAGCAAGCCAGCAGTCTATTATATTTCAACATAACATTGTCTTCCCTCAAGATATATATGTAGTAGGCCACAGCTACAATCCTCGACAAAAGTCCTTGGCACGCCTGGATCAGGTAACTGGAACATGCGTTGACAAGCTATTTTGCAAACAATAACTAATGGCATCACTGGAATAAGGGACCCCCTTCCCCCCTGACAATGTTGGAAACGAGCAATGACAACTTCATCACGATAAGCAACATTGAATTGGGGGGAGGGGGGCGAACTGATAAATTTCCTTAACAGATACTGCAAAAGTGGGCAAGCGTGCCAAGACTTTTGTCGAGGATTGTATTTTGGTGGAAACTGTTATACAGCCGAACTTGCGATTCTCTAGCTTTATAGTAGAAGTGAATTTTACCGATTTGATGATTGCAATAGTTCGTATAGTTAGTTAAAGCTTCAGAACAATTGTGGGTGATGTTGGTAATGAGAGGGGGGAGCTACAAGGTCGGTATGAAAGCATCATGTGGGGAGGGGAGGAGTGGTTGATCGTCATCAGAGCAACTACATTAAAACATTTAATTTGGAATAAGCTCAGAGTGCATCTCATCTTTATCTCAGTAGAGTAAATGTAAATTGTGTTTATCTGAGTCAGCGAATTGAGATGAAACCTACTTTCTAAGAATTTGAAGTATCGGGAAAAAAGAAGGAGTCAGTGAATACAGGGCGCTGCGTTTTGCCGTGAAAACTCTAAAACAGCTGCAAAACTACAATGCCGTTGTCTTCCTCGGCTGCTTCTCTAGAAAACGAATGTCAAAGGCCTGTTTATCGTGTAGCATATATTACATGTGGACCCTGCATCGCAAAATTCGTTTTGGACAACAAGTAATTTTTCGGACAACCGGAAGTTAATACTATTTTTTGTGTCAACACTACTCATGTACAGTACTCGGCCGAAAAAAATGACTGTTTGGTCGTATTCTCAGTCATGTTTGCTAGAAAACCGTACATATAGGTTCAAAACAGTGATCTTTAATGTTATAAAGTGTTTTTAAGCCAAATTGTAAAGGTTTTATAGGTGTTTCAACAGTACTCGGCAAATAATTGAAAAAGTAATTGGTTTACAATAAATCTTTCTCTCACTTGCCGTTGAGTACTGTTGAAAAGCTATTAAATATAGGGTAATTTAGCATTCTGAAGTGTCGATAACCTTCTAAATAACATTTGAATTAATTTGAGTTAGTTTAACGAGGCAGGTAGCTCGAAATTGAACACAAAATGACACGAAAGCTTGCGAGAAATGTCACAGTGTAAGGACACTTCCGGTTTGGTTGTGAAACTCAATTCAAGTTTCTTAACAAGTATTACCTGTTGTTATTGTTAAAATAAATGACATCCGTCTGCTAGGAACTCACTGTCCTTTTTATCTGCGATCGGGGTTATGGCACGCTGAAAAAACAAACTTACAACTGGAAGAATAATGCCTTTCTCATTTAAGATTTTGATCGACCTTCTTTGGAAGCTAAGCCAGCATCAATGCGCCTTGACGTGCTTTCGCAAAATGTACAAAACCATAATGAACAGGAAAAATTAAACAACCTAAAGCATTGCTAGTGCCGCCGAAGTCAATGCCATCACAAAATAACACAAATCAGGGAGTCCTTTTTCTGATTTTCCCACTGAACATATCATAGTCTCTTCTAGTCACGCAAATACAATCCTCGACAAAAGTCCTTGGCACGCCTGGATCAGGTAACTGGAACATGCGTTGACAAGCTATTTTGCAAACAATAACTAATGGCATCACTGGAATAAGGGACCCCCTTCCCCCCTGACAATGTTGGAAACGAGCAATGACAACTTCATCACGATAAGCAACATTGAATTGGGGGGAGGGGGGCGAACTGATAAATTTCCTTAACAGATACTGCAAAAGTGGGCAAGCGTGCCAAGACTTTTGTCGAGGATTGTAGATATTTTAAATTTCACAGTCATACTTTCCATGTATCTGATGTAAAGCTTAATATAAAGAAGCTTGCTGATAACATTTATTATCATTTTTTTTTAAAGCTTAATGCTTGTTTGATTTTAAAAGACATTCAACATGATAAAAAATTGATATCTCTATTAGTCCTAAGATTGTTTCACTTCCAATCTATGATTCTTAATTTTTAAAAGGGTATATGTGAACATGACTTAGCTATAAAATAAACATTCATTAGAAACACCATCAGTAAAGCATGAAATTATTTACAACTGTCCATTAAAAATATTTCAACTAGTGCATAAATTCATGGGTAACTCATTCATGATTGTTTCATTATCTCAAATGTCATTACTTTTTTCTCTTTGGTAGTGGGTCATTGGTAACATTAACCCAGGCCTTCCTCTTATCTTTTCTCCCTCTAGTATTTCCAGACTGACATGAAACAGACCGCTGAATTCGAATGGTGTTGTCATTATAACCAAACATTCGAACGTCTGGGTTGTCATTTCTTCTTCCAATTTTTCGCTGACTTCCAAAATATTCCTCAATTACATCTTGACAAAATCGCTCCGTCAAAACATATTCCACTCCTTCTTGAAGTAGGAACTTAGTAGCCTCAACAACAGAGTGGGTTGTTATCTGCATCCCTTCAAATGTTTGCCAAGACAGGAACATTCTGCTTCTGGCATTTGCAGTGAAATTGCCTGGTCGGTCCAGGGTACTCTGCTTCCACTCTTTCAGGTATGTTAGGAATTCATCTTCCAACCAGTCAAATCTCTGATCTGTAGTGGATGTGTATGGGGCAAGGAAAGGCTTCCTCTTCCTCTGATGCTCCTGTGTACTGCGTACATTCAAGCAATCAAAGAAAGAGTCCACCATTTCACACAACTTGGCAGTACCTGCTGTTTCAGGTGGGCTGAATGCCTTGAGGACAGCTGCTACAGATGCACTCAGCACTTGAGCTGCCAGGTTGACACGCATGGTTGAGTAAGAGCTGAGTTTGATGTGGTCAAAAGTAAGTCTTGGAAGCAGTTTCAAACCATTTTCCACATCTTGATAAAAGAGTTGGGCAATATGTTGCCACAACAAGTAGTACCCACCATTCCACATGTACCTGAAATTAAATATAAATGTATGTTACCTGTAATGTAAATAATGTATTGAATTTAAGTTTATTATTATTTTATTATTGCAATATCATAGCGATAATATGGGATCTTTTTGTTGTAACTGAGTCATGAAGTCATTTCTGCTTAAGTACAAGTCATCATTTGTGAAAGGAGGGGAGGGAGAATTTTGTTTCTTTCATTAATCATAACAATATTATAATTTCCTTAAATGCCATTGGTGCATAAACTGCTGTACTTTGCTCAAATTAGTCTGCTAAGTTGTAATTGAGCAGTGTTATCAGACTGTTGGCTGCAATCGAACACCTTGTTCAATTAAATTTAGAAATGACTAATAAAAGTATCTTATTAGTATTCATTTTATTATAATTTAACATAAATATGCATGCATGCAAAACAGCTCCATGAATGGAGTTATTTTGGCACTGGTTTTCCCCAGAATTGATGTCAGATCCTTGCTGAGCTCATGGCCAACCTCGATGCTGGAATTCTTAATTTCAGCCTTCATCTCATTCAACTGTTGTTCAAGTTCTGCACACTTTAATCTCTGCATCTGGAGTGCGAGTTTAATTCTCTCAGGTGGTGTTTGGGATACTGGTGAGTTGATGTGGGCAGGCTCTGATAATTTTTTCAGCTTTGATCTTTTTGCTTTATCCGATGCATGAGAATATTTGGAGCAAGGCATACACTGCTGGTTACTGCCTTCACACAGAAGTTCACATCCCTTAGCACGCCAGTACTGTTTACTTGGGAATGATTCTTCTTCTTCTTCCTTCAGGTGATCCACAAACTTTGGAATGACATGCTGTATAACATCACTACACGTTGAGGGTTCAACACCAGGGCAAATAAAATAGCTCTCCATATCCTTGACAAGGTTAGAAACAGACACATTCATCACCGATCTAAAGCAGTTTGAATAAAGTTCGTGGTCTTCTGGTAATAAGCATCCAAACACCTTGCCAGTGAACCCCAGACTATCGTCGATTATTAGTTCGAGTTCGGGTAATAAAAACGAATCACTTAGCCTTTTAATAAGCACTCTATCGTTTAGTTGTTTTAATTTCCAGGTGGAAAGAGTTTTCAGAGATTTTACTCTGACACAAAGTTCCTCGAAGCTCTTGTAGATCCGTTTGTTGGTCTTGTTGTCTTCGTGATCTCTGACAATGGACCTCGACGGTCTCGGCACAGGCTTCCTTGAATCGTGGCTTTTCTTGGGCATATTAAGCGCTGGGAGAGCCCCAAACGTTGGCTTTTTCTTCGTCATCTTTTCCGATTGAACTAGGAGAGATAAACGGATAATGATTTTGCTCAGTAAGTTCAACAAGAATGTTGAATTCACGGACAGTTCAGATGTCAACAACGACACAAGCTTAAAGCATAAACCTGCTTTACTTACATATTTCGATGTCATCAGGTGCAAAATGCTTTTCGCATGTATACACTCTGTCACTGTCGATTAACCTTTGGAAGTCTTTATCCACTTCTCGTGTTTTTGTCAGCTCATTCAGCCACTGTTGTCGCCACTGTTTATATGCGTCGTTTCTCGAGGCTGGGAGCTTCCATATCCCGATTCCTTTGGTATTTCGGCATGATCCGCAACCAAATACAGAACAATTGTCACCTGGCATTTTGTATACACAAGCAACTAGTTTGATAACGATTTAGACTATTTTGAAATAAAGATAACCTGATACTTTCGTGACTCAAAAACAACTTCAAGTGATCTCGGACGCCATTTTGAAAAAGGTATTGCACGGTCATTGTCACGTGATGGTTATAAAAATCAAACAATAACCTCTGTCTTTGATGTTCGCCGGGTTTCCTAACCAGTCCCCTCCACTAACTATGCTGTAAACGTATTGCAAGCTAGAAAACAACCACATCTCCAACTAAAGCTTTAAAGGAAGTTTTGAGTTATAACGAAGTCCCTTTAACAGCTGCCATGAAGGAGGGCTTGGAAAAAGAGGATGAAATTGAACAGGCACTAATAAAATACATGAAACAGAATGGACATTCTGATATAAGAGATGAAAAGTGTGGATTTGTCATTAGTAAGACCCATGGACATATTGGTGCCTCTCCAGACAGAATTATGTATGATCAGTCTGAGTCCAGCCCAGGTGTGGTTGAAATGAAATTTCTTCAGGTGAAGTCAGGGGAAACCCTTGAAGATATTTTACTGAAACAGCATATTTGTATAACAAGAAGCAATGGCATAGCCCTTAATAGAAATCATAAATACTTTTATCAACTACATCAACAAATGTTTGCAACAACTTATCCCTGGGGGATATTTGTTGCTTGTGGCAGGGATGGTGATATTTATGTTGAGAAAGTGTTTTTTGATCAAGAGTTTTGGTCTCCAGTGCTAGTTAAACTGGATTCATCTTTTCACTCTGTCATTTTACCAGAACTTGCTTTTCCAAAGGTTAAATATGGTCAGAACCGTACAGTGTTACACAGTACAGATTAGTAAACAAACATATAATGTAGAAATTCAACTTCCAAATATGAACCTTTTGACATTGAGCCTATGTAAAGGCATAACCATTACATTTATACCTACTGTAGTAGCTGAGGGGTTACATGTTCATTGCTGTAGCTTAGTTTGATCAAAAATTATATGATTTATAAATGTGGACATAAGAAAATTATATGGACATTTACTTTGAAACAAGAGGCTTCATTAAGTTACACAGTGCTGCACATACAAACACAGTCTGATCAGCAACTGCAGCAAGAGTGATAGGTATCACACCACGTAAAATTCGAAAACACTTGAGCCGCTGGATTGCCCTTTTTACATTTATGCGAACCGCAGCTATTCTCCTGGTTTTTGTACACGCCTTTGTTGAAAGGGACTTCCCCTTTGCAAAGGGGGGAATGTTTAATGTGGCCTTTTTCTTCGTGACCATTTCTCTAATATTGAATCCTCTATCAGCCATCACATCGTCTAGAGGTTCCAGCTTGTCTATCAGGCCAGATTTCTGAGTTATATTTCGGTCAGAGACTCCACCAGACGAAAGTTTAGAAACAAATGTGAAGGCCCCAGAAGGTGAAATACCCACTAAGAGTTTGAAAGTGTTACGTGACTCCAAGTAATTTTCTTGTTGTCCCAATATTTCATTGTATTTGCAAAAGGTTTCAGAAAGGAGAACAACATCATGAGACAGGCATAGGAGGGCAATCCAGTGTAGAAACATACAGACTTGTTGCTATTCAGGACGTCATTATAAACATTTCTCTCTTCAGTTCTGGTTTATTTTCCAGTTTAGCTTTGGCTGCTTCCATGCAGTCGATATCTTCACAGGTAAGGTCGGTTTGGATACACTTGTCTACAAGGGACCTTGGATCACGTGTTTGTTCAGTTTTCTTTTCACACCCTTCAGATAAAATGAAATCCATGTCGCTCGAGCATGCAGTTTCCTGCAGTTGTGATGACAGGCCCACTGATTCCTGGTTTTCCTTGCTCTTGCCAGTTTTACCTACTATTGTCCTTGGTGCAGTGTTAGTTTGGTTTTGTAAACAGCTCAAAGCTCCTCGTCTTCTTTCCTCAGGATCTGTTCGCTTCCGTGGAGTTTTGG